>JADBJO010000729.1:337500-340000 GCA_016801955.1 Conus betulinus
ACGAAACCAATTAATATGGCCACAAAATACCAATCTAAAATAGCCAGATAGAGCAGTCTGGTGCAAACCTGACCACTGTTTTTTTTTATCATCCACTTTTCATTCTAACCACATCCAAGACCCACTTGTTCCAGCAGCTCTTGTTAACCTCTTTTGCAGTATCTTGCCGACAAACAATTTCAGAAAGTGGACGTATTTTTCATTCTTCCAGGCAGACAAGAGTGACTGCCAGCTCTAGCAAAGAATTTTATGCTTGATCTTTGTGACATCAGCGTGGTCTGCAGGCATACCAAAAGACAACCTACACTACTTGAATTTCATTGCCACTTTTCCTCTCTCTCCTCTCTCCCCATCCCTCCTCCTCCTTTCTCTCTGACACCCCCCCCCCCCTCACAACTCTTTTGATGGATGAAGCATTTCTTTTTCATGTTTTTTCATCTGTGCATTTCTCTCTCAAATTCAGGAACCTGCAGAAAAGTGTGAGTCCTGCGGACAGACTGACCTCCCTTGCAGCACCTGACGACTGCTGACTGCCCATGTCCATCTCTCCATCCCCACTCTTGTCACCCTGAGTGTCAGGCACCTCTCTGGCCAGGACCTGTTGGGGGGTTGCTGATGCCCACACCCATGCCGTCGTCGACCTGCTGCTCCTGACCCGGATCATGAACCACCTCCTGTCCCGGACCTTCTGCAGCCTGCTCCGTCTGTTCCTCCACATCATCTGGCGTCGCCTCAGGTGGAGGCTGTTTGGGTAATGTGGACGACGTGCCACTTGGCCAGACCTGGGGACAAGCACATCACCAAGCTGACAGAAGACAAACTAACTTCAGTCAACATCAGATAGGAACTCTCGCCAATTATCCTCTCTAAAGACCGTTCTATTACCGCGTTCCATTTTTCAACCCAGCTTTACTTACAATCAATTCAGCAGATTTTGAATAACACTGCAAATAGACACACAAACCAACCAACAGATACCAGCCACCATGGCAGGCAAAGTGGTTAGTGCCGTGACTTGCTGCTGGGAGGTCTTGGGTTCAATTCCTGTATGAGGCATTTATTTGTGGGATTTTTTTCTGCACCGATTGGCTCCTACCCAGAGTTGACTTTGCTACAGGCTCAGTTGGGAAGACTGGGGACCACACAGTTGAGTTTCATCCACTTACTGGATGCATCCTCTGACAGCATTGCTTAAAATTCCCAAGCATCATTGCAAATGTCTACATCTTTCAGGCCTGGTTCATGCCAGGATATATACTGAAAGTAAGCGTAGAGTACAGTCCTGCCACACAATCACTGAATGGAAATCTGTAGCATCATCTTCATCATCCCTTTCCTAATCAATCAGCATTAAAAAAAAAGGTCGAATTCTGTGGCCTTTCATGCCCTGCTCTCATGGTAACCTCAGTTTCAATTGTCTCTCCCATCTATGGCCTTGATTTGATTCTGTGGGATCAACCTTATCTGCAAATTCATAGTGACTGTCGTTGGACAGATGTGGTGGTGCCCTCCAGAGGGAGAGCTCACTCTTGCCGGCTCTACGACTAAGAAATTATTGTTGTCAGTAAAGGGTTTAGTAGGTGGTGTCCTGAGTATGTTGGATCAGAACAGGTAGTGCTGAACACCACTGATGGGAAACTACAGCAGTGCAGTGTCTTCTCCAGTGCGTTCTGCTCCCTGGGGATTGGCAGTGTCAGGGCTCTGGCAGTACGGGTGGGCTGTGTCTGTGGATTGGGAGGTCGGAATGAGCGGCACGAGTGCAGTGCCACTGAGGTGGCACAGAAGGTAGGACAGCAACAAACAACAACAGCAGCAGTTGTAGGTACAAAGGTTACCTCCCTGATGATGAAGATAATGCATTACCTTATGAGTAGCCATGTGCTTCTTCACATTGGATTTCTGGGCGAAGGCGCGGCCACAGACGATGCACTGGAAGGGCTTCTCCCCAGTGTGGGCCCAGATGCTGCTGCAGGTCAAAGTTCTTCAGGAACAGCTTGCTGCAGTACTGACACTGCAAGGTCCGGGCTTTCTCTTCCGTGCCACTGCCTTTTGTCCCACGTCGCGTGCCTGTGCCCGTCACCATGGTGTTCACTATCCCTGCATTGGCATTAGCTGCTGCCTGTGACTGAGACGACTTACGACCTGTGGTGACCAAGATTAAACCACAATCAACATTTCAGTGTTAAGCTGTCCCCCCCCCCCCCCCCCCCCCCCCCCCCCCCCCCCCAAATTTTGCATTATGAATTATTTACCTATATTTATACATAATTACAAGAAAAGACACAATTCATGGTGGCTCAAAAACACAACTGACTGTAATACAAAATAGCATTTCCAGTCTTCAACAAACTGCAATTCACTGGGCATTTTGAATTCAACAGATGTTCTGTTATCATGCATATACTCTGTTTGTACATGTATGCGTGTGTGTGGCAGGGATGGGGAGAGGGGTGCGATTAAAGAGAGGTAGACATGTTTGTGCATTCATGGTCTTGCATGC
>JADBJO010000729.1:350000-355000 GCA_016801955.1 Conus betulinus
CAAACCGACTCTATTTTTTTTCATTTATTCTAAAGTTTTTTTTTCCCTACATGGTTTGTAAGAGCAGCTAATACTAATAAATATTCTTAATTCTTTGCGAGTTCGTATTATCAGACTTATTATTATAACGATTTTTTTTTCCCATCCAGCATTCACGTAAACAGGAAAGATAACTCATGGTCAGCATACAGTAAGGAGAAGACTACTGTCGACGCGCCAGCACAATACATCTGTTAAGAGGGAGGGCGGGGGTAGCGTGTGAGAAAGGCGTATTGAACAGGATAAGGTTACTATCAGTGTTGGAGAGGTTTCAGATGTTTCTGGCAAATTTCCTATCTCCAACGCATAAACATGCGAAGATTGAGATTTTCAGACAAATTTCCTATCTCCAACGCATTAACATGCGAAAGTTGATTTTTTTTTGTTGTTTTTAAATGTATAAAGCATGCATACAATTTTTAGACTAAAAAAGACACAGCTGCCAATATTACATTAAGATTTAACGTGAATACAACAAAGCCATAAGAAAGGCTAAAAAAAAAAAAAATGCACACGAGTAACATCAAATTCTTTTCTTTTTTGTTCGTTTTTGTTTTGTTTGGGGTTTTTTGTTTGGTTGGTTGGTTTTTTTTTTTTTTTTTTTTTTTTTTTTTTGGGGGGGGGTTGTTTTTTTTTTGTTGTATGTTCTGTGAAAACAAATGCAGAGATCAAAATACTGATTGATCATCAACGAAATATTGCGGTATCAGACTCCCGTATGGATGAGACTTGACAATTTTTTGTCTCAGATGTTATTCCAGAGGAAAAAAAAAAAAGAGAGAGAGAGAAAATACATTTAACTTGCCAAGTTTACAAAGCTGTTTCTTTTCAAATGGCATTTCTGTAAAGGTCATTCCTGAGGCAGTGGAGAAGACAGACATCTAACTTAAATCCAAATAAAGCACAAAAGCTAGATGGTTTCCCTACAAAGCTTGAAGCAATTCCTTAGTGCCTGACAGGATGCCAGATGAATAGAAGTCAGCTGATGTCTTTAAAATGGAACAAAAGCAGACCCTGGAAACGACTGATCAGTTAGTTGGGATGCATAGCTACCGAAGTTCTTGGGTCTCTTGTCAGAGATGTATTGGTCTCCCCTTTGTGATAGATGATGGTCTTTACACAAAATGTCATTGTGGTTTCTGCAGAAAAAGGGGAAAGTACTTGCATAACTCACTTGCTGAAAGTCACGGAGGATTTTTTACAAGTTTCCTGGATGACGGAACTGCACCTGATATCATATTCTTAGATTTTTAAGCAGCTTTTCATTCAGTATCACATGAAAAGTTCTACTTCTGAAAATAAATACCTAC
The DNA here is from genome assembly GCA_016801955.1 of Conus betulinus. Taxonomy (NCBI): domain Eukaryota; kingdom Metazoa; phylum Mollusca; class Gastropoda; order Neogastropoda; family Conidae; genus Conus; species Conus betulinus. The sequence goes on from JADBJO010000729.1 coordinate 351,350, forward strand.
GCAATTTATGGTAACATTCAAAATGGACCAAACATTTTTTTTACTAGAAGAAAGCAGAGGTTCAAGTGGCCTCAATAGGCTACTTTCAACAATAACTGATGTACTTGGTGAAATCGTTCAGGTCAGCTTCCTTTGACCAGTTATGTTTACTATTTTCATATATGGCCCATCCACTTATATCAAAAGCAGATGCAAGTTACTTGCTGCTAGCACAATGGCTTTTTCCTGTCTCATCTTCTGTGCCGATTCAGAGCCCAATCCTCTTGTAGCTGACTGTGGCTCCCTGTTCACACTCACTCCCTGGCTGGTCCTGCCCCAGCCCAGCACCAGCAATGCACAGGAAGCAGTCTATGTCAAATCCCCATGAGCCAACCCACCAGAGGACACACGACACCACCGCCGAGTCATTTCTTGTGGTTTTCTGTCATGCTTATTCTGATCCAACAGGTGTTGGACACTGCCCAAAAAAGACCCCCTAGTGATGACAACAACCTCATTGTCCTGGAGCCAGCATGAGTAAGCATGCCCCTCTAGAGGGTACCACCACCATGTCCGTCCAATGGCAGTCCCCATTGACCTGCCAATATTAGTGACTTTGGCATGAATGAAGGGCAAAGACATGGAATTGAAATAGAAACCAAGATCACCACGAAAGGAGGGCATCCTTTCGTAAAGAAAAATATGCATGGTGTTCCGGCTTTTAAACCCGCTTCAAGGTCAGACGGTGCTATGTGAATGGAAGTCTGCTTAGCTATAAAAATCTGCTTTAAAAAAAATGATAACAATAAACCTATAATGTAAACAGTAATAAGGTTAGAGGACAAGATAATATTTTATTAAGGTTGTTTAAAGAAGCTTATGAAGAACTGTCCAACCCAACAAGCTTATAAAAAAAAAAAAAAAAAAAAAAACCTATCCTAACAACCTTATATGAGGAACTATCCCAACAAGCTTATGAAGAAGAACTCTCTTCCCAACAAGCTTATGAAGAATTGTCTGTCCCACTGTGCCTTTTATTTCATAAACAGTTAGAGAAGGGCGCAATATCTCAGGACTGAGAAGGGGGAAAAAAGCAACTGTAACAACCATCTTCAAAAAAGGAAATAAATCCTCTGCAGGAGACTCTACAGACCAGTTAGTCCAGCCTGTGCTGTGTCATTTTCTAGTCGTTTGTTAGAGACACCATGGTTAACATTATGACCGATGACGACTTATATTCTTTTATTTTCCAAGCACCAGCATGGCTTTAGACCCAGGCTTTCTTGCATGACACAGTTTCTAGAGGTAATGGAGGACTTTCCACAAATGTTGGATGATAGAGAATCTTTTGATGTTGTGTTCCCAGACTTTCGAAAAGGTTTTTGACTCTATCCTGCATAAACAACTCCCTGTTAAGATCCAATTATATGTAACTATATGTGATATTTTAACCTGGATTTCAGAGAGTGACTGATTGACTGATTGTTTGATTGCTTGATAATTTTTTATTTCCAATCGTAACATAAGCAAACGTTGCTTGCTTTTTTTTTTCCATCTGGTCTTTGTCCAGCTAAGGGACGAAGCGTGACTAGTAACTAAGTATGACTAGCGACTAAGTCTAAAAAAAAACTGTAAACAAACGTGATGGATTCTTCCGTCGTGTCCGACGGATGAGTAGGCAGGGAAGGTCACCTGCTGATGTGGGTCCTCATGTGGGAATGAAGACCAATTCATGAGGCACAAAGTCGTCCACAGACGCTGCATGGAATGGAGTCCTGCAAGGATGGGCCCTGTTTTCTCCGATTCCTCTTTTCCTGGATGGCGGCTGTTCTGCTGGGCTTGAATGTCCTTGTGCCCTGGGTACACTGTTGCTTCTGCTATGTTCTTTCAAGGGCGATATCTTTCCCAGGAAGCAGCGTCGATGTTGCAGCAGCTTCTGAGGTTGGCCTTCAAGGTGTCTTTGTATTTCTCGAGAGTCCTTCCTTGGTCATATTGTCCTTCCTTGAAATGAATCCCCACTCAGTCAACACCAGTGGGGATTCATTTCACTGCTGATTGCCACAGCCAGACCCGTCACTGCTATTTTGGCAAAACCACACCTCAGCTCCAGAGAGAGAATTTATGGAGTCTATAGGATCATCTTTCTCCTTGGCACCACGATCCCTGATGGACTGAATTCCTACAACTGACTTTTTTTTTTTAAGTTTGAATCATTCCAGATCTGTGCCCATTTTTTTCCTTCCCCCAACACCCCTTCCACCCCCACCCCCCACTCTCTCTCTCTCTCCATCTCCCACCATGTTTATATTCAAGCATGTACATATATATCATATTTATAACATAACATACAGATTATAACATATACACCCCAAACACCATCACACACACACACACACACACTCACATGCCCCCCCCCCCCCCCCCCACACACACACACACACCCTTTACACCCCCACCTCTCCACCTCTACCAACACACCATGTTTATATTCCGTCCGTTACACAGACACACACCCACAGTCAGGCGCGCGCGTGCCCCCCCCCCCCCCCCCCCCCCCCCTCCCTCCCCCCCCACCTATTTAGAACACGTACGTACTATATAGCAGTCGTCCGTTTACGTCCGTTTACGTGTTTTGTTTGGTTTTTGTTGTTGTTGTTGTTGTTGTTTTTAATTCATTCCCTCATTGTCAAACGTTCTTGTTCTTGTTGTTTTGTTTTTTGTTTAATTGTTTCTTTGTTCGTGTTTCTATTGTAGAACTTCTAAGTATCCTCAAAGACAGTTTTTATCGGTGAAATAGAAGATCAGCAGTGGAAAATCTCACACACACACACACACACACACAGGGGTGTGTGTGTGTGTGTTTGAGACGCGCACGCGCGCACGCGTGTGAAATGACTGAGCAAATTCCTCAGCCGAGAACAATCGATGATTCTTGAAAACATGAACATAGAGCAAGCGGAACATATAAATACTCCCCGAATACTCACTCGGATCCTCCTCCAATGACCCAGTCCCGCTTTAACACCAACACCCCCCCCCCCCCCCCTCTCTCTCTCTCTCTCTCTCTCTCTTTCCTGCCCCCTAACAAAAGTGATCCAGTAGGGCCTATCGTGATACAGAATTCTTACTCAAAGCGTTAGACAATGGGATACAGGAGCACGGACGGAGGGGGGAACACGTGAAAAATGGGAAGCGAAAAGTAACGGAAGTTTTCAAGTTCAGCGCCAAGCCAGAGCGGTGCGACCCAGTCAACAAGTCACCCGTTTTGCAGGGCAGTCACGCACCCACACACTACGGGTCGCTTGACTGACCCGATATCGATCCGCTGAACTGCACATCGACTCCATCAAGTCCGTTAATCGACTCAGATCAGCACGAACTGTGATAACTCATACATTTTTAACTGAAGAAACGTGGATTGTGTATTGGAAAAAAAGACAGCAGCAGAGACAACAGCTACTTTTACAGAGGCCAGAGACTTTCCGAACGACAAACATGTAGCCCCGAAACTGTTAACAGTCGGGGTAGCCCAAAGCGAGTTGTGACAGGCTTATCGGCGGAAAATTAGATTGGCGCATTGCGTTAAGATCACGAAGGCCTATATAGCCTTCACCCCATAGGCAGCGACACGGATACATTCTGTCAGTTACGTACTGTTTCAGTCTGTGTTAA
>JADBJO010000729.1:360000-462500 GCA_016801955.1 Conus betulinus
ATGGGTCACAAGAGAAAAATATGGCTGAAACCATTCCGAAACCATGCACTGAAGATTTGACAAGGAATGCTAAGCTTAAGCTTCTTTTTTCCTGCAGTGTAAAGGCTGGATATGGCAGTGAGAGAGCATGTGCATCATTTGGTGAAAACAGGTGATGAGATGACAGTGTTGGTACAAAGGAAGATTTATATGCATTCTTACTTCCTTAAGAACTGAGCCCATACCGGCATGGCATGGCTCCTGGCTTTCACAAAACAACAGAACAAAAAAAAAAAAATCTGGATGAAAGTTTGAAACTGCCAGTTATCCCATTCATCCAATTCCAAACTTTGATTTATCTGTAACACAGGGAAAGAGCACATGTGAACATAGGACACACATTGTGGTATCACATTGTGGAAGGTTGGAATTTGCTACCTGAACTTCAGGGTTTGGGGGATTTATCAAAGGGGCCAGGCTGGCATTGTGGGTAAGGTATCTGATTCTTCTTCCGTGGTCCAGGGCACGATTCCTACCTAAACCAGGACAGAAGAAATGTTCTTTTCAGAGTTAAGATCTATGCAGACTCCAGTTCACTTCTACTTCTAGTCCTACTAGACACATCATCATTTCCCTGGGAACAAACTTCAACATTCTATTTCCCATATATATCCAAGTACACTCCAAGGTTTACACATTGGTTAGATCTTTGCGCATGTGACCCAGTTTCAATCCCACCATGAAAGTAGTCCCATGCACAAAAATCTCACCAATGTGTAATGTTGGAGTGTACTTGGGTGTATGTGAAATAGAATGTGGAAGTTTGTTCCAAGTGAAACGACGATGTGTGTTGGACTGGTTGGATGGATTATGAACAAGTAGATAGAAGAGGTTTAAGTATAGGACTGGTTGGAAGGATTATGAACGACGAGTAGATAGAAGAGGTTTAAGTGTAGGACTGGTTGGGTGGATTATGAACGAGTAGATAGAAGAGGTTTAAGTGTAGGACTGGTTAGGTGGATTATAAACGGGTAGATAGAAGAGGTTTTAAATGTAGGACTGGTTGGGTGGATTATGAACGGGTAGATAGAAGAGGTTTAAGTGTAGGACTGGTTGGGTGGAATGTGAACGGGTAGATAGAAGAGGTTTAAGTGTAGGACTGGTTGGGTGGATTATGAACGGGTAGATAGAAGAGGTTTAAGTATAGGACTGGTTGGGTGGATTATGAACGGGTAGATATAGAGAGGTTTAAGTATAGGACTGGTTGGGTGGATTATGAACGGGTAGATAGAAGAGGTTTAAGTGTAGGACTGGTTGGGTGGATTATGAACGGGTAGATAGAAGAGGGTTTAAGTGTAGGACTGGTTGGGTGGATTATGAAACGGGTAGATAGAAGAGGTTTAAGTGTAGGACTGGTTGGGTGGATTATGAACGGGTAGATAGAAGAGGTTTAAGTGTAGGACTGGTTGGGTGGATTATGAACGGGTAGATAGAAGAGGTTTAAGTGTAGGACTGGTTGGTGGATTATGAACGGGTAGGTAGAAGAGGGTTTAAGTGTAGGACTGGTTGGGTGGATTATGAACGGGTAGGTAGAAGAGGGTTTAAGTGTAGGACTGGTTGGGTGGATTATGAACGGGTAGATAGAAGAGGTTTAGTTTTGGGGCGCCTACTGCCGGTGTTATATGGCCTGATGTCACTGTTTGCACGTGCGGATTGGCTGCACGTATTGTTCGTTTTTTTGGGGTTGTTTACAGTTCAGGGTGCGTTTGCTGACAACGATTTCCATTTGTGCCTGCAGTTGTTTACTATTTCTACTTTAGTATTTAGGGTTGCTAAGTATGGTTTGCATAGTATTAACCATTTTTCTGTTGAACATAGGTTGCATCTTTTTGAAATGTTGTTGTATGGTGATGCCCTTTTTATGATTTTCCAGGATATGTTATAGTTTTTTTTTTTTGTCTTTAAGTCTCCAAATATATTTGCTCAGTTCTGTTTGGTTTTTGTATTTTTCTTTGTTGAATGACTGTTTATGGTTTGCGTGCGTATCTGGTTTTGAAGTGATTTTCAGTGATCCCTATGTATGTTTCTTTTTCATTTTCTGATGTCACAGTGGCTTGGTATACAATGTTGTTATAGAGGCATTTGTTGCTTAAGGGACACTGTTCTTTTTTAGCACAATTGCAGGATTTCCTTTCTTCACCCTTCTTTGCTGTGTTGCTTTTTCATTTTGTTGGATGAATCAATTATATTTTTAAGGTTAGGCATGCATGAATATGATAGTTTTGATGGTGTTCTTGTTGAATATTTTTGGACAATTTGTGTTCTTTTGGGAAGGATGCTGTCAAAATTTTGAAAAATTCTTTTCCTACGTTTGTTTTTACTCGTCCATCATATGGAGGGTTGTACCATGTGATTTTTCCTTTTCCTTTTTTTTTTTTTTTTGTTCATGTTGTTATCTGGGGTTGTATTGTAGTTTGTAGCTGTAACCACTTTTTTTTTTTTTTTTGCAATGCCTCTTGGTATTCTGCTGCTGCATTGTTGAATACTCTTTCATTATGTGACAGATTAGATAATCTCTTGTTTATGCCATTGGGTATGGTTTTTAGTATAGATGGTGGGTGGTTGCTATTGATGTTTACATAAATGGGTGTGTCATTGGGTTTCTTGTATGGTTTATATATGTGGTTGTTGAGGTCAAGTGTTATGTCTAAGTAGTTCACTACCTTTTTGTTTGCTTCGATGGTGATTTTTAAGTTATGGTTTTGGAAAATTTTGCATAGTTCTTTTTTTCTTGTTTTCAATGGTTCTTGGATTGTTGTTTAGCGCGGCGAGGCCGTCGTCTCTGTACAGTCCGACTTGCTTTCCGAGTTGCTTTTGGATGTTGGATAGTATAAACAGTCCGACTAGTTCACATGTTTCGGCACCGTCATACGATCCCATGGTCACATCAAATGTTGATTTTTTATTGGGATCGTTGACGGTTTCGAAACATGTGAATAGTCGGACTTCTGCTGTAGAGTCCAAAAGCAACTCGGAAAACAAGTCGGACTGTACAGAGACGACGGCCATTTCTAAACAACAATCCAAGAACCATTGAAAAAACAAGAAAAAAGAACTATGCAAAATTTTCCAAAACCATAACTTAAAAATCACCATCGAAGCAAACAAAAAGGTAGTGAACTACTTAGACATAACACTTGACCTCAACAACCACATATATAAACCATACAAGAAACCTAATGACACACCCATTTATGTAAACATCAATAGCAACCACCCACCATCTATACTAAAAACCATACCCAATGGCATAAACAAGAGATTATCTAATCTGTCACATAATGAAAGAGTATTCAACAATGCAGCAGCAGCAGAATACCAAGAGGCATTGCAAAAAAGTGGTTACAGCTACAAACTACAATACAACCCAGATAACAACATGAACAAAAACAAAAAAAGCAGGAAAAGGAAAATCACATGGTACAACCCTCCATATGATGGACGAGTAAAAACAAACGTAGGAAAAGAATTTTTCAAAATTTTGACAGCATCCTTCCCAAAAGAACACAAATTGTCCAAAATATTCAACAAGAACACCATCAAACTATCATATTCATGCATGCCTAACCTTAAAAAAATATAATTGATTCATCCAACAAATGAAAAGCAACACAGCAAAGAAGGGTGAAGAAAGGAAATCCTGCAATTGTGCTAAAAAAGAACAGTGTCCCTTAAGCAACAAATGCCTCTATAACAACATTGTATACCAACTGTGACACTGTGACATCAGAAAATGAAAAAGAAACATACATAGGGATCACTGAAAATCACTTCAAAACCAGATACGCAAACCATAAACAGTCATTCAACAAAGAAAAAATACAAAAACCAAACAGAACTGAGCAAATATATTTGGAGACTTAAAGACAAAAAAAAAACTATAACATATCCTGGAAAATCATAAAAAGGGCATCACCATACAACAACATTTCAAAAAGATGCAACCTATGTTCAACAGAAAAATGGTTAATACTATGCAAACCATACTTAGCAACCCTAAATACTAAAGTAGAAATAGTAACAACTGCAGGCACAAATGGAAATCGTTGTCAGCAAACGCACCCTGAACTGTAAACAACCCCAAAAAAACGAACAATACGTGCAGCCAATCCGCACGTGCAAACAGTGACATCAGGCCATATAACACCGGTTTATCATCCTACTTTTAACAAATATATATATATATATATATATGTGTGTGTGTGTGTGTGTGTGTGTGTGTGTGTGTGTGTGTGTGTGTGTGTTCTGTGTTTACTCTAAACTGAGTAATTTCATAATTAACAGTTTTCAGATGCTGATACATGCAGCAACTGAATCAGAAGTATGACTGTGTCGCAGGCTTTTATACTAAACTGCAAAAATTCTGTGTGCATTCCTCTCTGCAGTCATTGACCTGTTTGCAGGCAGACTGGAATTGTGACCAGCAGTAGCCTGCAAAGCGACCTTTTCCCTGTCTCCCCTGCCATGCCAGTTCAGTGGTGCTGGCACCCACGCTGCTCATTCCCCCTGTCCACAGCCACAGTCTGGTCTATCCCACCACAGTCTCAGTGCTAGCAATCCACAAGGAGCAGTCAGTGTCAAGTCGTTATGAGGCAGCCCACCAGAGGAGACACTGCACTCCATGAAGCCTCCTACTGATGACACTTAAATTACTTAGTGGCATAGTCAACATGAGTGAGCTCTCCCTGTGGGAGGGGGGTGGGGGTGGGGGGGGGGCGGCGCCACCACATCCATCCAACAACAGTCCCTGTGATTTTGCAGGTGCCAGTGACCCAGGCATAACCATACCAAGGGCACAGACGTGGCGAGGTCATGGAAACTGAGGTCACCAAGCAGATCAGGAAGGTCCACAGACTTTGAGACTTTCTTTTCATGCTGATTGATGAGGATGATGAAGATGAAGAATGCTACAGATTTCAATTCAGATCTGAGTCTGCGTGAAAGTGCTGTATTCTGTGCTTACTTTCATAGTATATCCCAGGGTCAGCCTGAAAACCTTTTCTCATTTAGTTGCAAAGCATTTCTGCACACATGTATTCCCTTAACGACTACCGGATTTAGACAGGTCACTCAGCTGGGAATAGCACATACTTGGAGCTTTCGACAGACCCCGTCCATCTTCTTCAGCAGTGGTGTTGCTACTGGGTGAACTGGGGTTCAGAGCACACGACCACAGGTCAAACCCTGGTCATGTGACTGAACAATGAGGTGTTGTGTACACCGATGGCAAGTGTGTGTCTGCCCTGGTCCCGGTTGAATGTGGGTTGTTGTTGGCGGCAATATGTATAGCCTCCTTCACCCCACGCTGAAACCATCTATTGTCACAGCTGAGAATGCTGATGTTGTCTAATCAAACTGATGTTGCTGAGGTTTAGGTGGGCGCCCACTGGTGATGATTCCCTTTCATGTTCTGTCAAGCATTTTCGAAGGTTATTCTCAGTTTCCCCGACATAGATCTCTTCACAGTCACGACAGTATATTTGATAGATCACTCCAGACTTGTCCAGTTTGTCAGTTTTGTCCTTGGAGGCAACCAGCTAGCTGCGGATGGTGTTGATAGGTTTGGGATGTAGGGAGATGTCGGTTTTCCTGATCTTCCTGCTCAAGGCTTCAGTCACACCGCGGACATAGGGGATGGTGACATTTCCTTTGTGCCTGGTTTGGTCTTGTTTGGTGGTAGGATGCGGTGTGATCTTCTTGCTAGCTGGGATGTTCCGCGCCCCACTTCTCATAGCCTGATGTGGTGAGAACCAGTTTGAGGTGTTCCATTTCCTGATCTTTGGCATCCTGAGTAGAGCAGATGGTGCTGGCCCAATGGGTGAGGGTGCATATCTCTCCGAGTTTGTTCCAGTTGCTGGTGGCTTTTGAACTGTAGGTACTGGTCGGTGTGGGTAAATTTTTGCGGTACACACTGAAGGAGAGGCTGTCCTCTGTCCTTGTAATGAAGGTGACTAGCATGGCAATCAAGTTGTTCTCCTCCACCTCTTGAGTGAATTTGATAGCAGGGTGTCAACTGTTCAAATGGTTAGTGGTCTTCCACCAGCTCCCTTTTGAGGATGGTCATGGTGTCGTCCACGTAGCGGCTCCAATAGCGTGGAGGAGAATGGTAAGACGCCAGGGCCTTCTCCTCAAAGTCCTCCATGAAGAGGTTGGCCACAATGGGGCTGACTGGAGAGCCCATGGCTGCTTCTGTGGTCTGCTGGTAGAAGTTGCCTTGGAACGTGAAGTAAGTGGTGTTGAGACAGCAAACCAGGAGTTCACAGATGCTGTCCACGGAAAGCATAGTACGCTGGGGCAGACTGTTGTCAGCCTGGAGTCTTGTTTTGATGATGTGGATGCTTTCTTCGATGGGGACGCTGGTGAACAATGCTGAAACATCATATGCTCATAAACATCATATGATACCAGGCACTCGTCAGGAGAAAGGATGTAGTCTGCCAGTTTCTGAACCAAGTCCACACTGTTGGTGATGTGTGTTTCCGTCGTGCCAACCACAGGAGCCAGGATGTTTGCCACAAATCTCACCATCTCATAACTGAGGGAACCTCTGGAAGCGACTATGGGGGAGGGAGAGGGACGCCTTTCTTGTGCACCTTAGGAAGGCCATAGAAAGTGGGGACATCAGTGGTTGACATCAGTATATTCCCTTCCTCTCAAACAACAACAAAGATACTAATACTGTTGAAAACCTGCATCCAACCACCTTTCACTCTCCTAAACACCAGCATATGTCTGATATGTCAGTGGAAGAAGGGGAAGAGGAGCTTTCAGGTCATTTTTGAAAGAGGGCAGAAAGGCAGAATATCAAAGGCAATGTAAGTGTTGATTACTAATGAAAGGGGTTGGACAGGCAAGGCGCATTGATGATTGGCATCATGGGGATCACGTGAGGAATATGTTCCACAGGTTGGGATTGATGCCGGCCATACTGAGACAGAGACTGTCGTGCCTCCTGCAGACCCAGGGAAGAAGGAGCCATGCCCTAGCGCCCCCTGCTCCAGGATGTACTGTGGATGTTACAGTGATTATTTTGTATTCCTTGGAGACAAACCAACTACCGTCCAGTCACATGACCAACTAGCCAACAGAGTGGATGAATTAGTTGAAGAGTTGTTTGGACTTGTTTAACTGATTTACGCCTTTTGTGATCTTTTACCAAGAAGAGTGCTTTTCCTGTTGAATTTTATAGAGACGGGTTTAATATTCCAGGAATGAAGCTGCACTTCACATGTTTGCATACCATGAATTTTTTTTGTTTTGTTTTGTTCAGGTTTTATGTATGCCTGTGTATGTATGCACTTTTTTTTTTTTTTCGTTTTCAGACTTCCAGATCTGGGGTCAGTGGGTCATCGCCTGGGCATCATGGCTGACCCAAAGATCTGGAGCCACATGCTGTCACCCTGGAAAAGAAAAGACTTCCTTCAACTTTGGAGCCGACACGCCGACCCAGACAGACATCAAATGGACCCCTCCCGCCAACCACAGCCAGTTCAAATCCATGACCTACGACATTGAAGTCGACGGAGGACAGGGCTGGATGGCTCTGATGGACAACCGCCTTCCCATTTTGAGGGTGTACTTCACGTCCAACAAGATCATCATGGGACGCTTCTCCAAGGTGCAGGAAGCAGAGCCGGTGGCTATCAGGCTGAGGATCAGGGCGACAGGGGGTGATCAAAACCCGCACTCAGGAGGAGAGCATTAGCGGCCCATGGAGTCAGGAGATCTGGCTGTACTTGGAAGGGTCCACTGTGGCCAGTAACTCCGCTATGTGATGTAACAACAGATGTGATTGACAGGGGTTTTTTTTTTTTTGTTGCGCTTTTAGTGGGGTCAGATACAGAAGAGAACGGCGATCTTCTTTGTCATGAATTTGAAAGAAACTCTCATCTGAAGACGAGGGGATTTTCAGTGTGGCAAGCTGTCAGTCTGTCTTCACAACATTTTGTTAAGTGCAGCGACACTTGATCTTTCTCATGTTTAGTCGTGGGTCTTGTGGATGTCTCATGATGTGAGTTTTGTGTTGGTGAATGTTAAGGAGACGCATGGCACAAAGAAATCGCTGTATTATGACTTGGGGAAAACAAACCAGTTAAGTCTGGGTCTTATGTATGCAAAGGGGTCTTAATAGCATGATACCACAGTCAGCATTGATTAAAACTACCCTAAAAACATTTCATCACTGTCCATGTATTTTCATTTGATATTTGGACTAGAAATTGTCCCCACCCAGTCAACGCACTGAAAATCAATTCTTTATTTCTAATGATATCTCGAATCTTTGTTTTTCCTACTTCAAGTGATTTGTTGATCTACATCAAGTTCAAGTGATTTGGTGATCTACTTCTAGTTCAAGTGATTTGGTGATCAAAACAGCATTTGGACCTCTTGCATTTTTTTTTTTTGATCAGTTTGATTTGGTCTGCTCAGGTCAGACCCTTTTTTTTTTATTAATGATAATGTAATGTGACATTTTGTGCAACATTTTGATGGAAGGTGTGTCGATGGGGCTATAATGATGAAAATCGTAAAATCCATCCTCCTGGTGGTGTTGAACACAAGACCCAAGCACCCAATGTGAGGAAGATCCACCATCATTGTGCCAGGAGAAATTCTCCACTCCTGGCTGAAAGCTGGTAACTAAAATCAATCTGTTGATTTTTAGAGCATGTAGATTTTTTTTTTCTTTTTTTTCTTAACTTTTTTTTTTTTTTTTTTTTGCCTATTGCGAAAGATGTCAAGTTTTCAGGATGACCAGATTATGCCACCAAACTTGAAATTTACACTTTTTTCTTTTTTTTTTTTTTTTCCCCAACAACTCAATATCTCTCACAGAGTTAAAATTCACACACTTTTTCTTTTTCTTTTTTTTTCTTTAACAAATCAGTAACTGTCACATAGTTAAAATTCACACTTTTTTCTTTTGTCTTTTCTTTTTTTATTTTAAAAACAAATCAATACCTCTCACAGAGTTGAAAAAACACATGCTGTTATGTTTCAGACTTATGAGGAGAAGACTTGGAATTCAGTGGGGCAAACGTCAGCAGTCATATATAGGAGAAGACTTGGAATTGAATGGGGCAAACGTCAGCAGTCATTATAAGGAAGAAGACTTGGAATTGAATGGGGCAAACGTCAGCAGTCATTATAGGAGAAGACTTGGAATTGAATGGGGCAAACGTCAGCAGTCATTATAAGGAGAAGACTTGGAATTGAATGGGGCAAACGTCAGCAGTCATTCAGCAGGAAGTTGTGACAGGTGGCTGAATAGCCTGTGGGTTACAATATAATGATAGGAAACAAATTGTGAGAATCTTAAAAAAAAAAAAATAAAGACCAGAACATTTTAATGTGAATGCAGGAGCATTGATGTCTCATTCAGCAGCAAGCTAGAGAGAGTGACTGATTGACTGGTAGAGGCAAGTTATGAATTATGACAAGAAAAAATAACAAAGGCCCTCTGGAACAAAGAGTGAGAAAGATTGGTTCATTTCCAAGGGTAACAAAGACTAGAGTGAGAAAGACTGATTCATTTCCAAGGGTAACAAAGAGTGAGAAAGGTTGATTAATTTCCAAGGGTAACAGAAAACAAAGGCAACATGATTTAGCTTTGTCTGGAACAAAGAGTGAGAACGGTTGATTAATTTCTAAGGTTAACGGGAACAAAGGCAACATGATTTAGCTTTGTCTGGAACAGAGTGAGAAAGATTGATTTATTTTCAAGGGTAACAGGAAAAAAGGCAACATGATTTAGCTTTGTCTGGAACAAAGAGTGAGAGAGATTGATTAATTTCCAAGGGTAACAGAAACAAAGGCAACATGATTTAGCTTTGTCTGGAACAAAGAGTGAGAAAGATTGATTAATTTCCAAGGATAACAGGGGAAAAAAAAAGTCAGCATGATTTATAACAAGAAAAATGAATATGACCTTCAAGAACAAAAAGGTTGTTCCCCCTGATTAATTTCCAAGGGTGAGAGGAGAAAAAAGGCAACATGATTTATAACAAGAAAAATGTATATGACCTTCAAGAACTAAAATGTTGTTCCCCCAAACTCGGGGACAAACTTGAAAGGCTTTTTTTCAGGAGATATGCCTTTTTGAAAGCCTGGCAGAATCTTGGCACAAAAATCACTTCTACATAGTTCAATGTTCAAGTGAGAAGCGCAGTCAGTATGGCTATACATTTTGCCTTGCAGTTCAAAATCGAACGTCTGCATGTTGTTGAATGTAGGTGTGTATGCCATAACGAAAATGGCTGTTAACCTTTACGTACTGAGTTTTTTTCCATCACTTAATAAGTTAACTCTCATATCAGAGTTCACTGAAGAATCCTCGTACATGCACTTTAAGTATTGGATACTAGTGAGAGAGAGAGAGAGTGATGATGAGGAGAGATGAGTAGAACACAATGGTTTAGTCTCCTTGTATTCACTGCCTTAGCTGTGCCCACATCCTCTATACTATGTTCCATGCCAGACCTGCTCTCCTGAACTCAACACATAAAACAAATCTTAAATAAAATGTCAGCTGATCGCCAAGAGAAACGTGGACAAACGAGTCACAAGACAAAGCATGACGCGTTTCAACCTCTTAGGTCTTCTTCAGGCAAGACACAAACAAATAGGACAATGAAAATGAACGAATGTTTCACTTAGCTTAGATCTCTTCAGTGCAAGGTAGGCAGGCGTTGAATGAAAAAAAAAAAATTTCTACCTTGCGCTGAAGAGATCTAAGCTGAGTGACACATTTGTTCATTTTTATTGTCCTATTTGTTTGTGTCTTGTCTGAAGAAGACCTAGGAGGTTGAAACGCGGCGTGCTTTGTCTTGTGACTTGTTTTGTCCACGTTTCTCTTGGCGGTTCGCAAACATTTATTTAAGATTTGTTTAGATTTCTGCCTGCAGTCATCTCACGTTGCAAATAGATCCAACATGTAAACAATCAACTGTCAGCTTCCCCCTTTCTCATCTGTGGCACACATACCTGGAACACACTTCTTGCTTTGATAAAAAAAAAAAAAAGTAACTAACCAACCTCTAGACGCCTACTCAGGGTCCTTCCTTCTTTTTTTGTTGATCCATGTGTGGGAGCATGTATGCTTTCCCCCTACCCCCCCTGGTTTATGTGTGGCCAGCGTGCTCCGCAGTTGTTTGTATGGTTTCCATATGTGCGAATGACATGTGCAAGTACTTTGGATTTTTTTTTTCCCCCCCAAGATAAAAGTGCTACAGAAATACTGCTATCATTATATTTGTTTAATACTTTGTTGTTAATAGTTGTATTTCCCCATTTATACATTCATTCTTAAAATTGTGATATTAGATGAATTTTGGTATGCGTGTGTATGTGTGTGTGTGTGTACACTTATATCTGCATTACATTGTAAATAGACAACATTGAGTGTAACAAACAGCAGTCTGACAAGTTAATTAATTGATATTGGGGTTTCTTATTGACAATATTTGAGGCATTACTTTTACATGAAGCTGACTTACGCATGAATGATTGAAAGCAATACGTTTTATGTGTGAGTGTATGTAAAGGAGAGATTCTTTAGGTCAGAATAGAAATGACTGTACTCCCAGGCATGATGTCGGACATTATTCCTGGACAAATTACAATCCGTCCGTTTCTCCCATGTGATACAAACATGTATGCATGCTCTGCGCAGCTATTTCTGTACACTCCAACCTTTCCCCTACTTTCCCCAGACACGGTTTGCATGAAACAAGAAAACCATATGTTTGTTTTCATGATTTGTTAATTTCATGCCTGCCTGCGTGTGTGTGTGTGTGTGTTCACTCACAATGTTTGAGACAATGTGAATATATATATATATATATATAGATGTCCAGTGCTTCAAGAGCACAGTATGCTTTGGGCATCTTGGTTTCCGGTTAGTGAGCATGCCCCAAAGAGAAATTTGCGTAGACTTTTTTTCTTTCTTTTTTTTTTTGGGAAAAGCATGAAGAGCATTATGCTGTTCTAACAGTCTGCAACAGTATATCCAGGATTAAATTTCAAACTTTTTTCTACAAGGATAATGACAGCAGTTGTGGACAGAAGCTGCTTTCCAGATTATGGGAGGAATCAAATGACAAGCTTAGCAGATGTCTAAAAAGATTTGGTCACAGGAGATAAGTCAGGCTATCCCAGTATGCTTACTTTTTTTTTTTAAAGGCCCTTTATCGTCTTTGCTCAAGAGACCTTATTTCACATTAATGCCTTGATGCATGCCAAGATGCCTTATCTGCAGGTTTTGTGGGTTAAACAATCAGGGAGGGGGGGGCGGGGGGGAATGTCTCTTTACATGTGATCTTTTCTCTCTTGGGGGATTGGGATGGGTGGGGGAAGGAGGAATATGCTTTTCTTCAGTCATTCTTAGGCAAAGCCATCATCATATCCTGTAAGTTCTTGCTGTTTATAGCCCAGCTTTGAATCAAGTCCTTACAGTTTAAAAAAGAAAGAGCAAGTTTCCATAAAATCTTGATAAGATGAAGACCATCCCTTTCAGGAACTCTAAAGTCGCATCCCGGGGAACCTCTCTGAACAGGGTTTCCATGTCTGACATCATGTAAGTGCCATAACTCTCAAAAGAACTCATTGTATAGTGAGTGGTATGTCACATGGAATGCACCATTGAGTGTCTTGACCTTGTGAAAGACCTGAGGGTGTGAAAAGAGTGGCCTGTGTGTAACTGGTCTACCAAATCCGTTTCTTTTTTACAGCAGATGTGGACTGATTTAAAGTGTCCTATCTGTCTGCCTCTTCCTTTCTCTTGCCAATAGTCCTAACATTGTTTTTCTGATCAGTGAGAGAGAAGGAGACTCTGAGTCATTCTATATTAGTGGCGTTCCAGGCAGTTGATCAGTCCTCTCATGAATGCCGACACGACTGGGAACCCAAGCTTAGATGGTGACAGTATCACATGCTGTGAATACGAACGTCTGAGACTGAACATCAGGAAAGTGACCTAACACCAGCAGGTAAAGCAAGAGGAAAACAAATCTTGGTTTTGTTCACCTTTTGTGATGTATGTTCTTTCACACCAATGGAGCAAATATGTTGAAACAAAAAGTTATGGACATGATTTAAAAAAAAAAAAAAAAAAAAAAGTCTGATCATGAAAAAATATGTCAGCCTGTTCAGATGGCTCAAATGACAAGGAATGGCAGCTCCTGCAGTACACATGGAATGCTATTCTTTAGTTACTGGCTTACAATGTGCTGCAAACATTACCAGTAGAATGCACATGCAGTTGTCTGTCACACACACACATACACAAAATTAACATCAATCAGTTATTACAGATGACCATTTTTTTTTTTCTTTTTACATCAAAGAATCATCAGAAGAATAGAACATTTAAATCCTTTCACAAACCCAACAGCACACAGACTAAAGAGTAATGGAAGGCATACTTTTATTTGTTATTTGTATACAGTATGAAAATACATTGTTCAAGAACTGACCATTTCAGTCAGTTTGCTGTGTTATAACAAAATCATATACAAAACCGTTGTTCGGACAATTCTTTTGAAGTTAGATGTTGAAACAATTCAGCGATATGAAACGGAAGATCAGCACACAAGAGGACGCCTCTACAACATAAGCCTATGCACAAAAAGAACCCCAGACACTTCACTGGTAACAGCTTTTTCAGACAAAAGCCATGGAAAACTGAAAAGGTACAGAAGAGCTCAACAAATGAATTGAATCAACTGTTTGAAAGCGATGAATTGTATTTCTCCCCATCCTAAGGTTTCCGTGTCATCAAAGGAGAGTCACTGCGAGCAGACCAGTCCATGTCCACTACACCACAACTGCTAGGCCATGACACCACAGTGCACAGGGTTTACAGCAAGATAAATTAACAGACACACACACATACACACACAAAATTAAATTAAGGAGGTCTGTGAGACAAAACCTAGCCAATATCTGACCTGTGTCTTAACTCACCATGATACTTTGGTACGACAGTGCCCAGGCATACAAAAGAGTCTCTGTATCATAGAATCATCAGAACTGTTCTTATGAAGCTTAACATAGTTTTTCAAAAACATTATTTACTCTATGTCACCACATTCTGAACAGTGAAAGAAAAAATAAAGCATTCTCCAGGCCTGATGGCCATCTCAGAGATGTAGTTTTTTCAGCATTTTGTTGCTCTGGTTCTCCACATAAAGTCCTCAACTATTTCCCACATCTTTGCATTAGTCTTATTTCCCCTGACTTACCAATGACCAGAAAAATCTTCAGTGTTTTCCAAGACTTTTCCAGTTCATCTGACTCATACAGATCCTGGAAAGGGTCTATTTTCCTAATCTTTAGAATAAATGAAAAAAAAAAAAAAAATTTAAAAGAAGGTAAGCTGAGATTTCAAGCAGGTAAAGCTGTTGATGATTGTCTGAATGCTGTGCACCATCCAACCTTTTAGTAAGTGAGAGTGAAACCAACAGAATTTCAAAATGGCTCCCCAAAGACTGATAACACCACATAGAATGTAAAAAGCACAAAGGAATTGTGAGTGAAACCAACAGAATTTCAAAATGGTTCCCCAAAGACTGATAACACCACATAGAATGTAAAGCACAAAGGAATTGTGAGTGAAACCAACAGAATTTCAAAATGGCTCCCCAAAGACTGATAACATCACGTAGAATGTAAAGCACAAAGGAATTGTGAGTGAAACCAACAGAATCTCAAAACGGCTCCCCAAAGACTGATAAGACAGTTCAAGAAACCCCAGCAAAAATGAATCTGAAATGCCATCCACCCGTTGAAACCTGTTCACACTCTTTCAGACTTTGCCTACTACATTCTCTCTTGAAATCACTTCCAGCACCTGCAAAACCAGAAATTAGAGCACATACTGACCAAAGTCAAATGCTCTGCTTTCAGTATTACATAAATAAAATTGGAATGGTGTTTTCTCTTCTTCCAAATGACACACACAATGTCAGATGGGTGTTTACAACTTCATTCTGCTGAAAACCCCACTCCCCCTCCCTGTAATATGTATATGAACAACGCAGATAAAAATTTTATGGCCTGTGAAAAAAAAAATGACGGGAAAGGACTCTGAAAATGCCCCTCAGAATCCAAAACAACATACAGATCTCATTACCACTACATGGAATATTACACAGACAGAAATTCTCAGATTACACCAGTAAGGGGTAACTGACCAAATGTATATGGTCATGAATGACTTGCACGCAAACTAAAAATTCTCAAATGGCCAACAATTCACTATATATGAAACATGAAAACAGTCCAAACAGGAAAATAATGTGATTACATCTATGCACAAAATAAGGAGTACAAAGTAGGGCATCAGGTCAGTGCGATGACAGGGAGGAGACAAGGGGAGGGGGGGGGGGGGGGGGAATGGGATGGGTTTGGTGTTGAAATGAACTGCTTTGTGGAAGAGGGAAAACGACAGAAAGTCATGACACACTTTCATGACACACCAGCTTCAACGGAACTGACAGGGTTTTCACTGACAGCCAAGCGATTGACATGGCCAGTTGGTCTGTCAGTGTGTCCATGCGATCAGATGTACATACATAAACATTCAATATAAAAGGTATTGTTTCATGAAACTTTGATCTCCCAAGAGCACAATCCACAGAATGCAGTCAGTCAGACCATCTTCATCAAGAGCACTGAAAACTGTAGCATGCAAGCAGCCAGGAGCGCATTATTATAAAATACAAGCCAACTCAACACATTCGCATGAGTACACACACCAAGCATGTATGCATGTACAGATGCATGTATATATATATATATATATATATATATATATATATATATATATATATATATATATATATATATATGCAAATACTATGCACATGTACACACACACACATATACAGAATGTTTTTTTCTTTCCAAACCTACAAATAAAATACATTCAAATACACAACATTCCCATTTGAGTTATTATCAATTCAGATATGATTTTTAAAAAAGAAAAGAAAACAAACAGACAAACAAAACGCATTGCATACGCAATTTCAAAGACACATTGGTCATTTTGACTACTACCAACATCAAATCTTTCACAAAAATGTATTTTGCTGCATATGTAAATGATGTTGATATGTTGAAATGACTGCATATGAAAGCGACGCTGATATGTTCAGAAAAATCACAACCTTTGCAAGAATGTAAAAGAACAAAAAGCATCACTGATTAAAAAAACAAGTGTAGCCGAGTCCAAGTCACCGAGAGAGGAGAGCTTCATAACTGGCTTCACAAAAAGGCGTTTGAATTATCAACAGACACAACTCGCCCTAAACTAAAGGTGACTTACTACTCTATTCCCAGACAATCAACATGTTTCCTCAGTGACCTGTTTTACATGACGGGTTTGGGGTCTACCGTTTTTATAGGGCATGCCATAGCCTCTGTCGAGGTGGGCAAGAAGTTTTCTCCCTTTTGACTGGTCTTATTAAAATGGCAAAGCAGCGTGTATTCTGTGAACGCCCTTGCAGACCTGGTGATTCTATTGTCCTCTCAAATTTGTGTTTGACACCAGTTGTATCACTGCAGCCCAACAAACCCCACAGGGCTGTGAACACAACATGGAGGAAAGGTCTCTTCCTCCTGACGATGAAAGAAAACAAGTTTATAGCCCAGCTGACCACAGGGGGCCTTTTCAGGGCTCTTAAGACTTGCACAGAAAAAAAAAAAGAACAAAAAGCACAGCGTGACCAGGTCAGATCATCCAAAAAAAATATGACATCCCGAAAAACAGGAATAACAACAAAAGCATTTAATGAATGGTAGGTAGCTACACCACCGGCATGACTGGCATTCCCCTTGACGTTTCACAATGAAAATAATGAAAATGAAGAAAAAAAAAAAACATATAAATGTCAGAAAATATATGAAAAACGAAAAAGCTGCGTGGGTGAAGAGATACAGCAGAATGGACAACTTGTGTCCACTCTGATCACTGTCTACAATTTTCACTGTCTAGTTGTTAGATTACAACAACAACAACACACAAACAAAAAGCCAGCATGTTAAACTGCCATCAGAAAAAAAAATTTCACACAAGTTTTCAGAACAAAGACAGGAGAATGGTCCACACAGGCTGACAAAAAGAAGACAGCAGGAAAAAAAAAAAAATGAAAGAGAGAGCAAGCAAACCCCCCCCCCCAAAAAAAAAAACTAGTAAAATCGAAGATCATGATAAGAGAAAAGGGAAATTATTAGCACAGAACTTCCTGATGGCATAGCAACTATTTGTACAGAAAGAGCCCCTGACATCCCCACAGCGTCAAGGAACAACAACAACGGCAATTTCTAGATATCAACAGCAGTTAACAACATGGTCACTAAATTAACGACATTATGAGGTGGAAAAAGCTTGGCCATGCTTATAGTGCTAGCTGTTGTGCTGTATTTGTCTCTGTCAGTTAAAGGAAAACATAAAACATTTATAAACAACAAATAAATGACAAAGACAGTGTGGACAGACAGACACACAGACACAGCAGTAATGGACAGTTAGTGTCCGGTGTGTACACTGTCACTTCCTAGTCACCAGATGACAGTTAAGTGTCCCCTCTGGGCAGTGTGTACAGTGTCACTTCCTAGTCACCAGATGACAGTTAGTGTCCCCTCGACAGTGTATACAGTGTCACTTCCTAGCCACCAGATGACAGTGTCCCCTCTGGACAGTGTGTACAGTGTCACTTCCTAGTCACCAGATGACAGTGTCCCCTCTGGACAGCGAGTACAGTGTCACTTCCTAGTCACCAGATGACAGTGAGTGTGTACCCTCTGGACAGGTGTGTACAGCATCACTTCCTAGTCACCGGATGACAGTTAGTGCCCCCTCTGGACAGTGTATACACTGTCACTTCCTAGTCACCAGATGACAGTTAGTGTCCCCTCTGGACAGTGTATACACTGTCACTTCATAGTCACCAGATGACAGTGACAGTGTGTCCCCTCTGGGCAGTGTATACACTGTCACTTCTTAGTCACCAGATGACAGTGAATATCCCCTCTGGACAGTGTGTACAGTGTCACTTCCTAGTCACCAGATGACACAGTGTCCCCTCTGGGCAGTGTATACACTGTCACTTCTTAGTCACCATATGACACTGTGAATATCCCCTCTGGACAGTGTGTACAGTGTCACTTCTTCCTAGTCACCAGATGTCACAATGACAGTGTCCCCTCTGGACAGAGTGTACAGCGTCACTTCCTAGTCACCAGATGACAGTGTCCCCTCTGGACAGTGTATACAATGTCACTTCCTAGTCACCAGATGACAGTGTCCCCTCTGGACAGTGTGTACCAGTGTCACTTCCTAGTCACCAGATGACAGTGTACCCTCTGGACAGTGTACAGTGTCACTTCCTAGTCACCAGATGACACAGTGTCCCCTCTGGACAGTGTGTACACTGTCACTTCCTAGTCACCAGATGACAGTCAGTGTCCCCTCTGGACAGTGTGGGCAGTGAGTACAGTGTCACTTCCTAGTCACCAGATGACAGTGTCAGAGTGTACACACTGTCACTTCCTAGTCACTAGTCACCAGATGACAGTAGTGTCCCCCCCCATAGTCAGATGACAGTGTCCCCTCTGGGCAGTGTATACACTGTCACTTCTAGTCACCAGATGACAGTGCAGTGTCCCCTCTGGACAGTGTGTACAGTGTCACTTCCTAGTCACCAGATGACAGTGTCCCCTCTGGGCAGTCTGTCACTTCCTAGTCACCAGATGACAATGTCCCCTCTGGACAGTGTGTACAGTGTCACTTCCTAGTCACCAGATGACAGTTGTGTCCCCTCTGGACAGTGTGTACAGTGTCACTTCCTAGTCACCAGATGACAGTTGTGTCCCCCTCTGGACTGTACACTGTCACTTCCTAGTCACCAGATGACAGTAGTGTGGACAGTGTACTGTCACTTCCTAGTCACCAGATGACAGTGTGTCCCCTCTGGACAGTGTATACACTGTCACTTCCTAGCCACATAGATGACAGTGTCCCCTCTGGACCTTCCTAGTCACCAGATGACAGTGTCCCCTCTGGACAGTGTATACAGTGTCACTTCCTAGCCACATGACAGTGTCCCCTCTGGACAGTGTATACAGTGTCACTTCCTAGTCACCAGATGACAGTGTCCCCTCTGGACAGTGTGTACACTGTCACTTCCTAGTCACCAGATGACAGTGAGTGTCCCCCCTCTGGACAGTGTGTATACAGTGTCACTTCCTAGTCACCAGATGACAGTGTCCCCTCTGGACAGTGTGTACACACTGTCACTTCTTAGTCACCATATGACAGTGTC
Organism: Conus betulinus; assembly: GCA_016801955.1. Lineage (NCBI taxonomy): Eukaryota > Metazoa > Mollusca > Gastropoda > Neogastropoda > Conidae > Conus > Conus betulinus. The sequence continues at coordinate 379,365 of JADBJO010000729.1, forward strand.
ATATGACAGTGAATATCCCCTCTGGACAGTGTGTACAGTGTCACTTCTAGTCACCAGATGACAATCAGTGTCCCCTCTGGACAGAGTGTACAGCGTCACTTCCTAGTCACCAGATGACAGTGTCCCCTCTGGACAGTGTCTGGACAGAGTGTAGCGTCACTTCCTAGTCACCAGATGACTGTCCCCTCTGGACAGTGTATACAATGTCACTTCCTAGTCACCAGATGACAGTGTGTCCCCTCTGGACAGTGTGTACAGTGTCACTTCCTAGTCACCAGATGACAGTGTACCCTCTGGACAGTGTGTAGTGTCACTTCCTAGTCACCAGATGACAGTGTCCCCCTCTGGACAGTGTGTACACTGTCACTTCCTAGTCACCAGATGACAGTCAGTGTCCCCTCTGGACAGTGTATACACTGTCACTTCCTAGTCACCAGATGACAGTCAGTGTCCCCTCTGGACAGTGTGTACAGTGTCACTTCCTAGTCACCACCAGATGACAGTTAGTGTCCCCTCTGGACAGTGTGTACACTGTCACTTTCTAGTCACCAGATGACAGTCAGTGTTCGCTCTGGACAGTGTGTACACTGTCACTTCCTAGTCACCAGATGACAGTGTACCCTCTGGACAGTGTATACAGTGTCACTTCCTAGTCACCAGTTGACAGTGAGTGTCCCCTCTGGACAGTGTGTACACTGTCACTTCCTAGTCACCAGATGACAGTCAGTGTTCCCTCTGGACAGTGTGTACAGTGTCACTTCCTAGTCACCAGATGACAGTTAGAGTCCGGTGTGTACAGCGTCACTTCTTAGTAACCAGATGACAGTGTCCCCTCTGGACAGTGTGTACAGTGTCACTTCCTAGTCACCAGGTGACAACAAAACAGCTGTAAAGTGTGGCCTTGCGTCAATGGCTTTCCAGAATTACACTGGGCCAAAGAGGCAGAGACAAACAACAGTAGATGACTGCGAAGAAAGACACAATGTCAACAACAACAAGCCACACCACAACAAACAAAACATATAAAAACAGAGAAAGACAAAATGACAACAGCAACAAACAAAACACGCAAAAACAGAGAAAGACAAAATGACAACACCCATAACATGCAAAACATACAAAAACAGAGAAAGACAAACGACGACAACAACAACAAACAAAACAGACAAACACAGAGAAAGACAAAATGACAACAACAACAAAAACAGAGTCCTAGAGTGAAAGAAAAAGAGGAAGCAACTGTGCACAGAACTTGAAGGTGGAGATAACAATCTGTGCTGTTAAAGACCTCCCTGCACCCCCATTGTGTCCACACAAAGTCTGTCATCCACATGAACAGTGAAGAAGGTGGAGATAACAATTTGTGCTGAAAGACCTTCCTGCATCCATATAAAGTGTATCATCTACATGAACAGTTTCATATTTTCTAGATGATCACATGAAAATCTTCACAAAAACTTTTCTTCCAGGACATTTCCAACCATGCAAGCTTAAAAAAGCTTGTGATCACAATTTGTCTTGTATGTCCATGTTCCTAACGATCACGTACACTGGATTAACTTTTTGATCCAGAAGAGGACACTCGACCGAAATGTACCTTTTTAAGGAAAGTAATATGACACATGAGTGACTGACTCGCTTTGTGTCAGGAAAGAAAGTCCTCAGCTTTGTGTCTAAAAGTCCTCAAATAGAAAAATAGACCTATGCAATTCTGCCCAGAGTATCAATATATAGCCGTCAAGAAAACGTTTATAATTACACAATCTTGGACCTACAGTGAAGAACATGTCAACTGACTCATCTAACCTCATAGATTTGACAAATGTCTTTCATCAAACCTACTTTCTTTTGAACAATACTTTGCAAAATAGTGCAATACACTCAAAAGTAATGACATGCACATGACAGCCAACATAACACCGCGTATGTGACTTGCACACAGAAGGTCAAGGCCGAGTTTCAGTAGTGTCTGTGGGCAAAAACACTGGATTGTTTAAAATGGCAAAATCTTCCGGTTCAAAATCTAGACAGATTGGCTAGTGTCTGAAACTCCTCTGTATACCCATGAATTCAAACAAACATACAATCAATATGCAGCAAACGGGTTAAAATGGTTGTATATCAGCATTCTTTCATTTCTCACCTGTTGATTGATTAATGTGAATGTTCAAAATGATTTCCACAAAAACATTTAATGCATTCTGAACTATCTTTCATAGTAAGAGCCTGACAAATATAATAAAGTTGTACATCAAATAATATCCTAATTTAAAGCTCGATAATTTCAAAATTATAGCATGAAACAGTTTCTAGTTCTAAGCAGAATATTGTTTGATCTTCTATATAGGACAACTGTACACTATTGCTAAACAATATTACCCTGAATATTGTTTGATCTTCTAAATGGGAAACTGTACACTACTGGTAAACAACATTATCCCCCAAAGGAAGACTTTTTATGCACATTCATCTGCAGATTTGCTTGGAAATGCAATCATTACACACACAGAATGATAAACAGAGTTTCATATTTCTTCTACAAAAACATTTATATTTGTCAATTTATTACCATCCAATGGTCTTGCTCATTTCCTCATTCATTGTGTTTTCACACCACATTACATGAGTGTGTCTATGTGTGTCAGTGTGTTTGTGTGTGCACACCACTGTAGGCAGCAGACCTGTGCATGATTACAACTAACTATGAAATATGCAGGAACAAGTTTGTATCTATCAAAGAAGAAACCATCCATCCACATGGAGGAATTCGCTATCCTGAAAACCACAAAAATACGTTGCAAGAATATGTTCAGCACATGATTTGCAAAGTAGAGCTGAAAAACAGCGACATCAATCTAATGCCCAAAACCAAGGTCAAGTGTTTTCAAAACGAACCACAAATACTGTAGATGGCTAAGGCACTATCACCTCCCACACCTCAGCTTTTAAGCATGACCATACTGGACGGTGTTTCAGTCATAACTTTGTGATGTCAAAACAAGGCCCTTGCAAATGGAAACTCCTCAGCCAAACATACACACAGACTAATCATCAAAACATTATCACATCACATGAAAACACATGGAATGACCCGAATGTTACCAATACACAATCTTGTCCTCGTTCAAACCTTCATCACCAAGTCTGACGTTTTTCTGAACACAGAAATCCAGAGCTGTCACACTGCAAGAACGATTCTCTTTGTTTCCATACTTCATTGTTTCCCTGAACAGGTTGTTTTTGTCTACACAAGACCATCTCTCAAACAAAATTTTTCCTCCCTTTCAAGACCCTTGTTTCCCCCCACCCCAAAGCCTACATTTTCACCGTATCTGTTGGTTTTTGTTTATCAGTGTTATGTATAACAGAATGCATAAACAATTCAACAGATTTCAAACAAAATATGATGGAAAGATGGAATGCCACCAAAGCTGCACGCACTTTTATAATTCTGGTGCAGATCTGGATTAGAGCGGACCAGGGTCCTTCACCTGGGGCAGAGATCTGTGATGCCCTGAGTGGCCCTTCCAGTTCGACGAATGTCTGAAGCCCTGTCACGCTGCCTAGAAACCTGGGGATTCTCAAAGTCTTCACTGAGCAGTGGTCATCACTGAAACATTTCTATGTGCCCGCCACAGAAAGCTAGAGTACATCACCTATCTCCTGGAAGCAGCGGCTACTGCAACAGCACTCCGGGATAGTGCAGACTTCCATCAAGTCCCAACAGGTCTGGGATCAGTCCTCTGGTCTGAATCTGTCTGTTCACTAATTTTCCTTACAACTGCCTTGTAACTGGTGTGGAATCTTGCTGACAGACAGACAGATCAACCAACAGACGCAGGTGAAAACCTAACAACACTGGCAGAGGTGATATCACAGTAACTGACCGTTGGATCCAACTGATGCAGATTCTGAAGTTGATATGAAGATGACAGGAGGCAAATAAATATGTCTGGGAAATATGCATCACTGATGCATACATTACAATGGAAGTCCTTTCCCACGATCAGATCCATTTTATAAGGAATATGTACATTTAACAGAGTGGAGCTATAATGATATGGCTGTACCAAATGTGAGACTGGCATTTGTTTTTTACTGTATGAAGTCAACACTCCCTCACAACACTGGACGAAAGAGAGCGCTCCGATGGCTCCGCTCCACTGCAGCATCAGAGGCAGCAAGAGAGCAGATGCAGGTGCTAAACATGGGAGCAGAAAAAGATAATGCAGATCCTGAGATAGAACAGGGTTGTACCAATGCTAAGAAAAGTAAACATCCCGGTCAACATCCTGGTAGTGCCCCAAACCACAGCTCCACCTACTGGAACAGTGATGAAGGCGAGTGATGTTCTCAGAGTGAGCTACCATAACAACCTGTGATTGGGTACCATGGATACATACACCAGCCGCACTGGATGACCTTGAGATCACGTCCAGCGCAAAATGACAACCTACCCTGTCCTCTGCAGGTGTCCCCCTCTGACCACAGCCCAGACATGAGGGACCACAGCCATCACTTGCAGCACTGCAGAATGAAGTCCGGCTCCTCTGCAGATGTCCACTCTGCCCAGACATGAGGGACCACAGCCATCACTTGCAGCACTGCAGAATGAAGTCCGGCTCCTCTGCAGATGTCCACTCTGCCCAGACATGAGGGACCACAGCCATCACTTGCAGCACTGCAGCAGAATGAAGTCTGGCTGCTCGGTGGGTCTACCTTTATGGGAGGAGGAAAGGCCTTCAAGGATTTGGGAGGGGGACTGAGGGAAGGACCACACAAGGCGCGTCTAAAGAAAGGCCTCTCTGGAGAAGGCCTTACCAATGGAATACAAAAAAAAAAACAAAAAACAAAACAAAAATACAGATCAATACAATTTGTGGTTGCTACCATTCCCCTGGCTGAAATTTTCTGGGGGAGTGTGTGTGCAGGGGGAGGGAGGAGGGTTCAGCCCTGTGTTAACAGATATACATATACATAAAATGTATTACTTACTCTCACAAGCAACTGAGGGCATGATGTAAGGTGAGAGAACTGTGTGTTACATTTGTTTACCCTTCGTCACTGAGAATCCCACAGTTTCCAGAAGCCCCTTTCAAAACCAACTCCATCACCATCAAATTATACCCCTGTCCCTCCCCACTTATATCCCACCTCCCATCCCCAAATTCCTGCCCGTCATCACTCATGCTTTCAAATATCAGTAAAAGCTTCATTTTGCATACGTTGTTGGCACCTGAAGCCAAATCCCACTGGATCATTTTTGGAATGTTATGGGCCAAAATTTTAAAAACAGCTCCATGCAGGGTCCCCCAGCTGAGGGTTTTGATATACAGGGACAGACAGAAAGACAAGCTTGTGTAATAGGGTGCAGGTGGGGGAGAGAAACACACTTCACCGAACTAATCAACACCGCCTTTCGTGCAAGTAATTAAGAAGGGTGATGTTGTTGGTCAACAAAGTTTTCATATGATCGCTATGTTTCACTCTGGGTAAAGGAACCAAACTTTCACCTTCAGAAGCATTCAATTGTGGGCCTGTTGCTTCACAACAGGAATGGGACATTGGTCCCTCTGGTCAAAATGCTACAAGTCCTTTAGGAAAATGATATATAGATGGCATAGAGTGCAACATAAATGTGAACCTGGCAGTAAAATGACCTTACTCATTCTGACAGCTCCTGTGTACAAGCACCGCTTGGCCGGCACAAAGAACTATGTGACACGAGCTAACATATACATATATATACATACATATACATATACACACATCTTTGTATGGAGACAGAGAGCGAGAGAGATGTATATGTATGTATGAAGGTATTCAGGCACGTGATATGGACACACAACCCCTGTCCTTGTCACTGGATCCCACAACAAAAGTGCCACAGCAAAGCGAACACCTGCAAGACAGTGGAATTATCAATCACATCAAATGTCAAAATCATGATCAGCCCCCGCAGTTTCAAGCAATGTTTACGCATGGAATGTGCTAAAAATCAGCAGGCCATGAAACGTTCAATCAAACATGAACAGTTCAAACAGAGAGAGACCTGAAACAAAGATATGTTGCATATGACAGCAAGCTGCTCTGTAGTTCCTGGGGAGGATGGACTGGCTGACCGACTTCCTGGCTCCTGCCCTGTAAAAAGCATGTGACGTTCATACCACACATCTCAAACACTGGCTTAGACAGGACTGAAGGCATGAGCTATGTTCCAAAAGGGGAAGAACTTAACATCAAAAGACACAACACTTAGGACAGCCATAATGCTGCAGGAGATTGTTGTGATTTTGTCCTTCATGTTCGCTGTTGTCATTGACCATGGGTCCAGCCATTCAACACCCTCCCATTTATTATTTCATAATGAATACAGACACATGCATGTTTTCTCCGATGACATTTTCGTTGTTGTCATTGACTATGGGTCTAGCCATACAACGCTCTCCCATTTGTTATTTCATAATGAATACAGACACATGCATGTTTTTCTCCGATGACATTTTTATTGTTGTCACTGACCATGGGTCTAGCCATACAACGCTCTCCATTTGTTATTTCATAATGAATACAAACACATGCATGTTTTCCCTGATGACCTTGATCTTTACGCAGCATTGTACTTTTGATCTCTGATAAGTGGAAAACTTACGCGCTATTTCACACCCCAGAAGCAGCGTAATCTTTGATCTATGTGGCAAATGTAATGTAAGGGTAATATATTTGTTATCTCTTTGTAAAAGACAACCACAACAACAAAGAATTATAGACCACCTCCCATAGCCCATGTAATGTGTTAACAATGAAGCAATGCAGAGGCTGTGGACATGAGGAATTGGACCTTGAGAGAGCATGCCTTAATTCCCATGAGGTCCACACTGAAAGAGGACAAGGGGGGGAGGGGGGGGATGTCATTGGGACCCCACGAACCAAGCAGCAACTTGATCTGCACTGATATGGTCACATGATGTGTGGCAGCGTTTTGCTATTTACTACAGCAGGCCTAACACATCCTGTGTGATCATCACCTGCGTCAAGGTCACCGAAAACCGTCAGTGATTTCCCAACTTTAACAGTAGAACTGCTGTCAAGTTTCATTCTACTCTATCAATGGTTCTTGACAAATACAAACAAATGCTCAACAAGCTTTGTCAGACTTTTCTGTTCAACTTCAAGCATGGTCAAAATGTTAAATCATTTTTTTCTTTTCAATAGATATTCAAAAGATGTATTCACTGGTTGAAGATCCACTGATATTGTTTCAGTCTCTCATGAAAAATCACTGTCGATAAACACACCTAAAGACACACACACACACTGGTTTCCTAACAATAATCAAAAGAGAGTAGAGCAATATGATAATTGATATGCATGCAAGTGGAAAGAGCTGAAACTCTATCGATACAAACTGTAATCAAATGGGTATGATGGAGACAGAAAAAAGAACCCAACGAAGAGGGGGTTCTTTGTTAATCCTGAGCTCTGCATTTACCTGATTTCATGGTTAGCACTGTTTTTTTTTTGTTCCCTCTGTAACTGTCTACAGTTTATTAAAAGCCTAAGAACAGTTAACATATTTCTTATTTATAACAGTGATAATACAATACAGTGTTTACAACAACAAATCACAAAGGTACTATACAACTTATGTATGAAGGTCCTTTCACAAAAATTGTTTGTCCTTTCACAACTGTGGTAGAAAAAACACAGGGAAGTCGGCATCCACATGTCTAAAGCTACTTACTTTTATCCAGTCCACATAACCACAATACAAACAGACCAAAGATAACTCATTACAGCCACAAAGATCACTATGCCAGAAAACAGTCGGATGTAGGACCGGACTTTCCTAACTGGTCCACATTTTTGTTTTCCGTAGTTGGAACACCATCAGAGCCAGGGAAAAAGATCACTGATCACCAGTGCCCCAAAGGACCAGATTAACAGAATGGCGCCTCCGTCTGAAGACAAAGAGTCCAGTGTTCTGAAAATGATTTTAGCTACCTCTTGTTACGCTGGTGACGTAAATGTTCATCACTGCAACACAATGGGTAAACTAATTACAATTTAAAATTAAACAAAATAAACATAAAAAAGTGTTTTCCTTTGCCTCTTGAATTAAACCAAGTAGCAGAGAATATCTATTGCTCTAATCTCGACTTCATCAAAGTTTCTAGGCGGCAGCAACATTTGGGCTTGATGTCATACAAACAGTGGTTCAACTCCTGAACATCATTCCCCTTGGAAACACACAGGTACGTCTGCTGTTGGATATTGTGGTGGTACTTTGACAAGAAATGTAACAGTGTTAGGATACTTGTTAGACACATGGTCACACAACCTTCTCTGCCTAACAAATTTGTAAAATATCCCACATCATCAGAAACATGGACAAAAAAAACCCCAAACAAACAAATACCCCTGTGCCAGTTCTTGCTTTTCTGACATTATCACCAACAGATCGAAATGCATCCTTGAAAATGAGACAATGATATTCACAGCTTTCAAACTCTGCTGGCATACAATGATCCCCATCCTTGCTCACCACCCCCTCAAGATAAGCAAAACACTTGGCTACCTCAGTAACTCTCAAAACGGAAACAGAGAGACACATGGTGCAAACACACCACGCTACAGCCCTAAACCCCTTTCTCTGTACTTCACTTACATTCACACTTCTTTTCATCAAGTGGAAAAAACCACACATTTGCAATTTTGTGGAACATACAGATAGCACTTCAGTAGACAATGGGTGCACTGTTTCTTTTCTTTTCATTTTAAGTGGCTTTAAAAGCAACCCCAAACCACTAAATCATTGGGATATACCACACAAAACAACTTTACAACGCTTACATAAATCACACGTAGATGCCAAACTGTAAAATGACATGCAGATAAAAAAAAATCAGCTGATTATTTTTTATGTCGCTATCCATGTTCTTTTCAACTGGGATCAATGTTGGTTTCATTTTCAGGGTACGTCTGTGTATTATCACAAAATAGGTATGTACAAGATCTGCGAAATGTGACTTACACCGATAAACATGGTCTTTCTTCTCAACACTGTCATTAATTCTGTTTGACTTTATTGAGGTTTATGCTGCTAGGCGTCTTTGAAACACACACACACACACACACACACACACAAACACACACACACAAATACACACACACACACGCACACACACACACACGCACACACGCACATCTATAGGCAACCGTTTCCTCACAGCAGAATGATCTCCATAGTGAGAGGTACACCTGTTAATAACAGAGAACTATATTTTGAATTAATTTACACCAAAATCATGTTATTTTTTGCTGATCATTATATAATTTCATTTCATATCTAATATACCTTCATTAATCAATATGAGTAACAATGTAAATCATTGAAACATTTATTTACAAACTGGTTTCTTTTACTTTTAATTTTCTTACCTGAGATACCAATAACCTCAGTGCCATAATCATATCAGTATTCACGCAAATGACGGAAACATTTATTTACAAACCGTTTTCTTTCATGTTTAATTTCCTTACCAATCTTCCTAATAATCCTGGCCCCATAATCATATCAGTAATCATGTAAGTGGCGGCTGAAGCATTTCTTTACAAATTGTTTTCTTTCATGTTTTAATCCTTTCCTGGGATCCCAACAATCCTAACGCCATAACCATCTGGACACCATCTTGATGCCTGGAATCATTTCCAGTTTGTTTTCAAGTTGACTCCTCACTATGATTGGGTCAACATACAAAAGGAGAGATTCCTACATCCACAAAATAGCTGCTATACCTATTCTCTCTCTCTCTCTCTCTCTCTCTCTCTCTCTCTCACACACATCTGTGCAAACTTCTACAATTTTTTTTTTTTAAGTCAAACAAATGAATGTAACAGCTTAATAGTTTTGAAATGTGTTTCCATTTTCTACACTTTTAATTGTCACATGCTTAAAACAGAAAAAAAGGAGTATAACAGACAGATCCCCCACCCCAGTTCCTCCCTCTCCTTGCTCAAAACGAACAACAAAAAATAAACAAACTAAACAACAAAACAAAACAAAATCAAGGCAACTAAAATGTGCTGAATGGATATCTGTTTGCAGCCCCACCATACATCATAAAAAAAGCATCTCTTCATAAACATGTGGAACAGCATACCTGCCTATGCTCTCTGGGGGAACAGCACTCTATGTCTAGAACAAAGAGGACCACAGCACCGAAGGCAATGGCAGCAGCAGCGGAGAAGAGTTCCAGCTAGATCTGGCCAAGAAAGAGCACGAATAAACTTCATGAGGCATAAATCTGCAAATTTACAACAGGGGGCCTCTGACAAAAGTGGTTCAGACATTTGTCACAAGGCTGCTTTGGCCTTGAGCTGCTTTCAAGGTGAAGGTTCCAATCCATGCAGCATGGAGGACAAAAGCAATACGTATAAGACAGACGGCCAGAAGTCGTAACCTGGATGCAGCCCTGTCCCCTTTAGAGTTTAGGATCAAAACATGTAAGGGGGTGGAAGCAAATAGGGGAGGGGGGAGGGGGGTCTTCTTCCAAGGGAAGAAGGGCGGCACCTCTCTTCTCCGCTGTTCACCTCTCCTTACAGTTTTTTCCTACCATCATTCAGCTGGCAAAGAACTGAACAGACTGCTACACCATGCGGCAAACATCTAACTGAAAAACTGAACAGATTTGCTACACCATGTGGCAAATATTCATCTGAAGAACTGAACAGATTTGCTACACCATGTGGCAAATATTCATCTGAAGAACTGAACAGACTGCTACACCATGCGGCAAATATTTAACTGAAGAACTGAAAAAGATTTTCCACACTATAACGACAGCATTCAAACAAAAGACTATTTGCTGAAATATACATGGATTGCTGACATCACCCCAAGCATGACAAACTAGTTTAAGGCATCACCATGAATGGTGCTACAAATTCAGCTTCAGGTCAGTGGCTATCATCCACTACTGTTTCAATTCTATCAACAGGAAGTCTACCACTCCACCAAGTCCGAAAGAGTTCTGCACCGACATGGTTTCTTATTGTTCATACTTCGTTGCATGACAGCAGTTGCCTGACAATCTTGAAAGGCAAACCAAGCAAGGAGAACTGGAGTGTAGGGTTTAGGCTAGGACGTCTAAATCCAATCCTGTGATCTAACACACTGTCATATTCCCATCATGGCAGGCCCCCAATAGCTGGGCTTTCTGTTCTCATTGTATGTACAAGACACAAAACATCATTCACAAACCAGTTTGATTCTGTAAAACAATCTTGGAATGCAGAGTGCACCAGTGTAACGTCTGGACAAAAGGCAGAACGCACAAATGAAGAGAAAAAACAAACAAACAAACAAACAATTGATATGACTACACGGCTTGTCCTGTTTTTGGCCCACTCATTACACACCCTTGGAAACAGGTCTGTTGGGGTGTGTAGTGAAATAAATGTCTTTCAGTGCCATGCACAATCAGTGTCAAAGCTCTGAATACACGATTCAGTGAAGGTATTGCATAAAAATCGTTGCTCCTCTTTCGCCACCAGATCACTTATCACTCTCTCTAACAACCATCCACTCTCCCTAACAACCATCCACTCTCCCTAACAACCATCCACTCTCTCTAACAACCATCCACTCTCCCTAACAACCATCCACTCTCTCTAACAACCATCCGCTCGCTCCAACAATCATGGCAATGCAGACACCATGTTAAAACTGTCAGCCAGCATGGTCATCCACAGGAGGGCTAAAACGTCACCACAGCACTATCTTTGTCCGTCTTGTCCTCCTGTAAATGATCCTGGATTTCATCCTCGTCATCGTCCCGACTGTCCACTGGAGGCCCCCCCTCACTGTCAAACGACCGTGCCGAATGGTACGAAACGTGAGACGCTGAGGACGCCTGTGAGCTCCGCCAGCCAGAGCCTCGCTGTGGGGCCAAGGTCATGCGCTGGTTGACGGGCTTGACGGTGATGATGAGGTTGGAGGAGTTGGCCACCATCATGTCGGTGACCTGATCGAGGGTCTTGCCGTTGACCTCGATGCCGTTGACCTCGAGGACCTCGTCATTGACGGCCAGCAGCCCTGTACTCTCTGCTAACCCCCCAGGCACCAGTCGCGAGATGAAGATTCCAGGTACCTAGCGACAGTCAGGACACACATGATCCAACAGTGGTCCTGACATTATCCCCCCACGATTTTATTTACATTATTTTGTTCATAGATAACTCTGCATTACACTTGTCCTGGCAACAAAAATCATGATTTAAACAGTTTGCAAGTTTTATGAAGAAATGAAACGCCCATCTTACTGGCCAAGGTCACAAGCCATTCAGCAGCGCCCTGAGAAACAGTGGCAACAAACCACAAATCTCTATACTGTCTACAATATCTGGTGGAGTAATGAACTAAGGTCTGAAATATTGTTCTGTATTTCTTTTTTTTTCTGGGAAAGAGCTGTTTTATTATGCTTTCAGATATAATTTAGAATCTCTTTTTTCAAAATGGAACTGTGGGAGGGAGGGGGAAGGGTGGGAGGGATGGAGAGGCTCATTTTCCAACACCTCCACCCCCCACACCCTCCTCCTCCCACTACACCTTCTCCATCTGCATCTAGCAGGAATCCTAATGTTGTCAAAAGGTTCTGGGTTCTATACAGCACGCTCATTGCGTAATGACACGCTAAAGTGCAAAGCTAAGATTCACAGGTATATGTACCAAATCTACAGTTTCTGACATGATCCATAATAAGATAATAATGAAAACTGGTCTGCACAAGCACCAAGAACCCTGTCAAGAACGCTTCCAACAGTAAGGAAAATGATAAATAATCAAAGCAACTGAGATATGACAAAACAAACAAACAAAAAAAAAAACAGAGGAAATCAATTCATGTCACTCAATACAAATATGCAGACATATGAAACACAACAAAACCTGAACATAACTGAATCCTAAAATATTTCCAATATAACATACCCTTTTCCCTACAAACAGAAACACACACAGCAAGCATGTGTGAATGCACACACACACACACACACACACACACACACACACACACACACACACACACACACAAGATTTCAAGATTTAATTATCCTGTCACCCCTTTGGGGGTATGGAGGACATAAGACAAAAGAAAAAACAATGTAATCCACTTCAACATGACACAAAATGAGTCTTAATGACTAAGCAAAATGCAGGAAGCGTTTTAGGTGTATTAAAACACACACCACACACACACACACACACACACACACACACACACACACACACACTCTCTCTCTCTCTCACTCACACACACACACACACACACACACACACACATGCACACACACACATGCACACACACCTTCGTGCACACCCACCTTTTAAGCACACACACCTGACAACTCAAACATACACTGTTTGGGAGGCAAACAATAGAAAGAGTATTGACAAATATACTTTAAAAAATTGGAGGGCTACCAAGATACCAATGAAATATTTACAGAACCTGTGGTTTGTGAAACTTTTGCAACAAATAATTTCACAAGTTTGGCATGCATCCAGTTTAATTCATAACTGATGATAGACATTTATTCGATGTGTTAAATCAATAAACTGATAACAGACATTCATATGCAACATTACTCAGGCACAACTAGGGGTACTTTACACACAGACTGTACAGTCTGACACATATTTTCACACTGAGGGTCCCTGAGAGTGAGACACAATTTTTTTTTGTTTTTGTTTTTGTTTTGTTTTGTTTGCTTGTTGCTAATACATTTATTTCTCCGCAACTACATTCAGAGTTTAACTGATAGTTGCCAGCCTCTTTGAAAGGCGCAGCAACTCAATTTTGTTGACCAAAGTGGTCAAATGCATCAACTTCAGACTTGTGCTCCCTGACTTTTTCTGATCCATCTATGCAAGACTTCACACTGGCTGCAGGAAAGAAGCAATGGCTACTTTAAGTCAGCTGCTTTTTTCAAACAAACAAAAACACAAACAAACAATTCTTAAGTCAGCTGCTTTTGTCAAACAAACAAATTTCACTTTAAGTCAGCTGCTTCTGTCCAACAAACAGAAACAGAAAAAAAAAAACAAATCTTAATTTAAGTCTGTGACTTTTGTCAAAAAAACACAAACAAAAACACCCCCCCCCCCCCCCCCAACTACAGGCAGAGTGAGTTTCCAAATTCACTGAGAGAGAGGAAACTCAATTTCTTCTTCAGTGTGTACCTGATGAAAAGATCAACACTCCTGTTGATCTCCTTTTATCAAAGGGTGACATTGTTCTTGTTTGTACTATCACCAAAGCCATTGATCTAAAAATGCAAACCACTAATCTAAAAAATGCAAACCACTGATTTAAAAAATGCAAATCCATTTCATCTTTCGGAAGAGAAGAGCAGCGCCTTCTGAAATGGATGACAAATATTAACACAAGCGTGCTGGTACAGCTCATCCCTAAAGATTTTGCCGTCAGCCACCATGAACAAGGAGTGGCATGCCAGTGATGATAAACTGTTACAGTCTGAAAGCAGCGATTCCAAGGGGGATGCAAGGCCACTGTCAAAGTAAGCATAGCAAAAAAAAAAAAAAAAAGATGATCAAAGTCCTAGCTCAGGAGGAAGATTTTTGAGGCAAAGTTCTGTTTCAGAAGCCCCCACCCCACCCTCACCGCTTTTCATTCTTTCCATGGAGATGAGTCTCCACAGTTTTTTGTTTTGAAAGGAGCTAGGTGAATGTTCATGCTGACACCCCTTTGTGTGAACTGTGCAGCAGAATGGATGAGTGAGCTGTTGCAGCATTCTTCTACACTGATGAATTTCTTCGAAGTCAGATTTCGTAATACAGACCCTCAGATTTCTTCTAAAGATTCCCCACATTTTCATCCAAGGGACCCAAGGATAACTGCTTTGAAACGCGATGAGGAAAACTAATATGATAAACATCTTAATTTTATCACATGTAGATTTATAATCTTTTTATGGTATTTAGTTTCAATTTTGTAATGGAACGATAATTTTGTCATACACCGCACAAAATCCGTACTTCAATCTGATCAGCCTTCATAACGCAAAAAAAAAAAAAACAACCTCTAAACAAACAAACAAAAGAAGGAGAAATACTTCTTTAAAAAAAAAAAACTTCAAATAAAGATAAGGCTCCACAGCTGACCTTTTCTAACCCCTGGGGGGTTACTCGCACACTCTGCCCATCACGGATGTAGAAGCCCAAGGGTTTGTCAGACCCGTTCTTCATCAGCTTCACACGCCGATGTGTTTCCGGCACAATGTCCACATCGATGATGGCCGACACCCGACGGAAGTCGTCAGGTAAACCGATTTTAATTCGAGGTTTAGGAGGCGACTCATTCCCAAGGAACTTGGTGATGGGATTTCTGCGCTTGACTGGGTTGGTGCCGTAGCCGTTCAACTCTCCGTAGCTTTCACACTGGAGGATTCAGAGAACAAACCCAGGTATGTTGACATAGAATTTTCTCTAATTTACTTTAAACTCACCAGTGGCAGAAACACTATAGATCAAGAAAAACTAAACATTCCAACTAAAAACTATTTAAATAAAGACTCCCTCCATTTAAAGACCATTTTGGTTGTTAGTTCTTCTTCTCCCCCACCCCTCCCCTCACCAATCATCTTTTCTCTCCGTCATTCTTTGTGTCTGAAAGTGAAATTTCCAAATAAAGATAGTCCAAATAAAGACTCCCTCTGTTTACAGTTCTCCCTAATGCCCTCAGGGTTTCAAACTGAGAGCATGAAAAAGATGACAAATTGCCTTTCAGTTTGGCAACCTATAATCAGTATATGTTCAGAATTCTCTGAGTAGGAAAGTCCTCTTTAAATAAAAGTCTTAAGCACTTTTTACCTTCCTCTGTAGTGCGTGCATGCATGCGTGCATGTGCATGTGTGTGCACAAGTCTAAGTGCATGGATCAGAAAGCTATCACTCAAAGGCGTATGGTTTGTATCTCCATATATATTAGTACATGTGGATGTGCATGCATGCGTGCATGTGTGTGTGTGCATGTGTACATGCATGCATGTGTGCATCCTCTCCCTCTCAAACCAGTTGACATACTGACTCTCACATCTTTCCATCAGGATTACATGATGTAAAAATCATGAACAAATGTTCAGGAATACACCATACTCTTACAAACATGATGCTGTGCAAATGTACATGTATGCACGTTCACCCACTCACATCACAACAATTGCTGTAACTGATGAAGAATATGCACTTGCAGATTGTGCACAAACCAAAGTTTTCCCCTTTCTCCTTCCTGAGCTTGTCATGAACATGGCTACAAACTGCTATGTTGTTTCTTCAAGGACTGACCGTGCTGATTTTTTTTTTTTAAACTGCTTTAGGTGTATGTGTGTGTGTGTCTGTTGTTCTAGTGGGATTGGACATTTTCTGCATAAGTCTCATAAATTCTGACTGATCTGCTGGAGCACTACAGTTTGGTCTCTTCCATAGTTAGTTCGGACTTTAGTGCATGCACACTGTGTTTGTGTTACAGTTTCCCACCTGCCAGCAGGTCTGTCCACCTGTGAAAACAGGTGCATCTATTTGCATCTATTGTCCCAAATGATCAAAGACTTTATCATTTCTCAGAAACACATCTGGCTATTCTGAGATGGTAGGTATACACATGTATGCCTTCATTCCATGAAAAGGGAGAACTTAAGCTTCCCAACAACATGAAAAAATAGCATTAATTTCTGTTGTCACCTGAATCAGTGAATATGTGCATGTTCCCTTTCCGGTGGATTGCATTTCCCCCTGTGTATGTGTGTGTGTGTGTGTGTGTGTGTGTGTGTGTGTGTGTGTGTGTGTGTGTGTGTGTGTGTGTGTGTGTGTGCGTGCGTGTGCATGTGTGACTGAGCGCGCACTTGTGTGAGTGTGTGTGTACATGTATGTGTAGGCAACGTTCGTTCGTTCTTTAATTTATTTAACGTCTATCCACCTAACAGTGATCTTAGACAGGTGTAGGCATGTGTAGGCATGTGTGTGTGCATGAGAGAGAGAGAGAGAGAGAGAGAGAGTGTGTGTGTGTGTGTGTGTGTGTGTGTGTGTGTGTGTGTGTGTGTGTGCGCATGCATGAACAGAAATCTCAACTGATATAAAGTAGGTTACACTGCCTCCTGTTGTCATAACAATACATGCTTCTGTTCTGAACAGTGACTGCATGCCTTGTTCCAGGGTCCCCTCACCACCCTATGTGTCAGAACAGACCACAGCAGGAAGGAAGTGAAGAAGTACTATGGTCCATGATCTCCCAGCCTTTGTTATTCACTCACTCACAATACATCAACTTATCACTCTGCCACACACACACTGGGTGCAAAGAATTGTTCTGTTCCACGCACTCTCCTACATTCTTGCATAAATAAGTAATGGAGGTCTTTTTTTTTTTTTCCCTTTGTATCCCTTACCCCCCCCCCCCCCCCCCCCCCCCCCCCCCCCCCCTTTTGCTCTTCAAATTCATGTAATTCTGACAGAGACCATAAAATATGGCTCTGCCTATCAACTCCTGCCCTTCTTAGCATACAGGCAATAAGGGGCACATTCCTTTCTCTACCAAATCCCTCAGGTGTTTCTGTACTATTATGCATGAAAGGCACCACAGCAGCTCTTGTCTGCCAGCCAGTTATTCAGACCACCCCCGCACAGTGTCAGACCAGTAAAGTAGTGTGCACTGTCAATCATTCCACAGAAGAAAACAACTTCAAAGGCTTGAAAATTTAGAATCACAGTGTGTGTGTGTGTGTGTGTGTGTGTGTGTGTGTGTGTGTGTGTGTGTGTGTTAGAGAGAGAGAGAGAGAGAGAGAGAGAGAGAGAGTGTGTGTGTGTGTTTTTTAGAGAGATAAAAAAAGAGAGAGAGAGAGAGAGAGAGAGAGTGTGAGTGTGTGTGTGTGTGTGTACATGTGTGTGTGTGTGTGTGTGTGTGTCTGAGAGAGCATGTGTGCGTGCATGCGTGTCTATGTAAATCACGGCCTTTGTCATTATCACGGAAAGATGGTCCTCTGCATGACTAACAGCACAAGAGAAACATTGGTTTCAGTCAGCAGTAATTACAGATGACCTCCCAACTACATGGGCCACAGAGAGGGGAAAACCTCACACTGGTCAGCAACCAGCAGGTCAAACCATAGCAAGCTGAGTCCCCACCAGCTGGCCAGGATTAGGGCTGAGCAGGATTACAATTGAAAAGGAACAGGGATGAGATGGGGGGGGGGGGGGGGGGGGGGGGGGGGGGGGGGGAAAGGGAGAGAGGGAGAGGAGAGAGTGAGCAAGGAGGAAGGAGGGTCTGAAGGAAGAAGGGCTGGAGAACAGAAAGGGAGGTGGGGGGTGGGGGAAAAAAGGGGGGGGGGGGGGGGGGTTAAGAGAAGGGAGGGTGGGGTGATGGGGGGGGGGGGGAGAGAATTCAACATAAAAGAAAGATGGCTTAATACAAATCTACATTCGGAATTCAACACCAGACAGCAAACCTTTCATTTTTTTTTCAAAATCCCCCCCCTCCTCCCTTCAAGTGAAGTGAACTGAAATTGTGTTTGTTTCTTACTTACTTCATGATGAACTAACAGCACTCCTATCCCTCAGAACAGCACAAATGATATAATTTATAGTTTACACCAAATGAGACAGACTCACAGAGCCAGGCCAAATGGGGGGAAAAAAAACGATGGGAGGAAAAGAAAATGTCCACTTTTGACCCCAGGAATCCAGTGTAGGGGTAAGGTTTCCTCCCCTTCAGCCCCTAACTGGCACTACATTACACCAGGCCCAGCCATCCCACAGCAGAGCAGGCAGAAAATCACATCCCACTCAGATAAAGGCTGACCTGCTGCCTCTTTCCCATTGTCGTCTGACACTCTCCTTTACTCCCAAAGGACAACATCATTAAGTGGAGGGGGGGGGGGGGGGGGGGGGGGGGGGGGGAGGGAGGAAGAAGACAGTAAGAGTGACACACGTAGACAGAGAGAGAGAGAGAGAGAGAGAGAAAGAAAGAAAAGACAGTAGACAGAGACAGACAGACCTACTAACCAACCGACCTGACCAACAGACAGAGAGAGAGAGACAGAGACAGAGAGAGACAGAGAGGAGGTTGAAGGAAGTTGAAGTTATTAGAAAAGACCCATTAAAAGCTTTTTCAAGACTAGAGGAGAGACAGAGCAGAGAGAAGATTTATACTCCCAAAAGAGGCTGGGGGGCAGGCATCATTTTTCAAGGTCAGAGGGCTTTAGAGAAAATAGAGACATCCATTAAGGGGAGGGGGGGGGGGGGGGGGGTTTGGGGGGGGGGAGAGGGGGGGGGGGGTAAGAGTGGGGGGGGGGGGGGGAGGGGGGGGGGGGGAAGAAAACATGGGTCAAAACAGAAAGAGAGGGGGGGGTGGACCTATCCAGGGGGGGGGGGGGGGGGGGGGGGGGGGTGGGGTGGGGGGGGGGGGGGGGGTTGAGGGGAAAGGGGGCATTTGGGGGGGAGGGGACGACCATTTAACTCAGGGGAGGTTGGTCAAGAGAAGCAAAGAGAGAGAGAGAGAGAACATATCTTTTAGTGAGGTCCTTTATCTGGGAAAAAGAGGGGAGGTATGTCAAGACAGCTTTTGATCTTTTAGTGTGTCCTTTGATCTGGGAAAGAGAGGGAGCTAGTTTGAAACATCAAATGAGAGTGAAAACATAAAAGAAAGATTTTAGAAACACACTGCCATAAGAAATCAAAACCATAAAAAAAAAAGAAAGAAAAAACATGTCATAAAGCTACATATATACAGAAAAAAATGTGTGTGAAATGAATCATTCAAACCAATAAATCAATGTTTTTTTTTTACACAGAACACAAACGAATCTGTCAGGTGTGAATCGTCTATTCAGAAGTGGAGCCATACCAGAAAGACCTCTTTCCTCCAACATTCCATCACCTTCCTCATGAAAGTAACTTAAACTTTTTAAAACCCTTTGAAAAAGAATAAGAGAATGCACATTTCATACGGCTGCCTTCATACCCTAGTTCCCAAGGACCATTGGATTCAGTTTTGAAACCACTGAACAGGTCAGATTACAGGAAACAATCACAAGTGTGCCAATGGGTGGGGAACAACAATGAGCGAACTCATCTGGGAAAATAAAAGACTAAGAAAACAAGGGAGGAAAACTATGCCACAATCAGGTCCTTGCCATGCTGCAACAATATGTCACTGGCTGGCTGCAGAATCTGCTGCATGCTTGGGACTGACTGATCCAACTACAAGGCCCAGGTCTTCTGTCCTCCACTGAACAGGGAGGGGCCAGGAACAATCAGTCTGTGAATAGTACACACACTTCTGGCTGAGATCCACACAATGTATAAAATAACTGTATCAAACTATTGGCAGCCCAGATGAAAGCTTATATTGCATGAAATTGATGAAGAAACCGTCACAGGATCCCCCTTTCACACAACACACGCACACCACCATGCCTGACCTTCGATTTATACGTGGTGACACACACACACACAATGATTTTAGTTTTTCAATAACTTATTTCTTTACGTGACTAAACATTCACACCTGGTCTCTCAAGATAGACAGGCGAAAGCAGAGCTTTCGGCCACCATATGGCAGCCTTCATCAGCACTGTTCGACTGACGGGGTGAACTGTGATCGGTGCGCACATCCATGAGTTGAGCTCATGTCATGCGACCGAACTAGGGAGTTGTAAACTGATGGCAGGGTGTGTCTCTCCCTTATGTATTTACCACACTTTGTTTTTCGCTGTACTTTCCTACCCTACACAGGCTGCTTTGGGGTGCCACTGGATTCCGTTTTTGAAACCCATGGTGGTAAAATTACCATAGAATAATAAACTGTTGTTTATCTCCATTTGTTTGCAAGGGAGTGCAAACATAATCAGCCGAGTCAAATCCAGCGGTCGAAAGGTCTGGGAGCAGGTGAAATGAATAGTTCTGTCTTCAAGATGGGTTGCAATGGTCCCCCACTGGCTGCTAGTGAAGAATTTCATATGAATTTATGGTATATTTTCCTGATTCTTCATTCTCATTTTTCTGCATTCTTTTCTTCCCCCGTCCCCCGTCCCTCCCACCTCACCGCCCATCTTTCAAAAATCTCTGCCAAGTCATTAATGTAGTAGTGAAAGAACAGCTAGCCTACACTTTGTTTTTCCCCCATTACTAAATTGTTTCTCTCTTTCTTTCTTTCTCTTTCTATATACATCTCTCTCTCTCTCTCTCTCTCTCTCTCTCTCTCTCCAATACTTCTTTGAAAGTGTGATGACTACATGTGGAAGTTAAAACACAAAAACAAATGTTAAAGCTCTGAGCTTTGACAACTCCTTTTTTTTTTTTTTTTTAGATTTTCTTCTCTTATACATTCATACACACTGGGATACTTTTTCTTTCCATTCCTGTCCTGTATGAATGGAGGAAGTATACATTTTCTTTCCATTCCTATTCCTATTCTGTATGAATAGAGGATGTATACATTTTCTTTCCATTCCTATTCTGTATGAATGGAGGAAGTATACATTTTCTTTATATGTCCAATGCCCAATTTTGCATTCTCAAACAGCAATTTTACACACACACACACACACACACACACACACCACCCTTTCAGTACTGTGAAGGCACCTGATGTCACACACAAAACAGCACGACCCTTATAAGGTTTCACCCTTGGCTAGGCTTCAAGTCCCATTTACCCAGTACCAATGGCCTGCACAACACACTGGCAACCAGACCCAATGCTCAGCTCATGTGCCCCCCCCCCCCCCCCCCAAAACACTTGACCCTGGTTATTCCTCCCTCTCTTCATCATCACACCCTCCCTCTTCAAGTGCCCACTGTACCCCAACACAGTGTCAGCTCTGAGACCACCCCACAAAACAAGGTGGCCTGAAGGCAACCCTCCCTCCCCATCTCACCACACCTTGCTGTTCTGCACAACAACAAATGTGTGTAAGGGAAGAGAAGGGTACAGGGGAGATTTCTTCACTGGAGCAGAATCACCAGTATGGCACTTCTCTATGTCAAACAATGAATTTCAGGCGTGCGCGTGCCTGAATATATATGCATGCGCATGTGTGATCTACAACAAGGACCTTCTAAAGGGATTTTTAAGCTTAAATAGGACACACAGAATTGCATATTTTCTGTACTTGGTATAGCACAGGCTAAGACATGAGATGCTGATGTATAGAAAAGTTAAATTCAAGAAATTACTAAACTAATCATACAAATGTAAGAGTTTCAATTCAAATGATGAACTTATGCAAAGTTTTCCCATCAAATCAAGATATTAAACACAGGTTTTCACAATTTCTGTAAAATTCCTGGGAGTATCTGCATGCCCTGGGCAAGCATTTTTTTTTAAACTCAGATTTTCAACCCAAAGTAGTATCTTGAGATGGACTTTATACTCATTAATTTGTCGTTTTCTTTATAAACAAACATCATACTCAAATCATTTGCCATTTTTGTTATACACAAACAAGGGGTAAAAAGCTCTATCTGGTAGCAGTACGATGTTGAAAAACCATGAATGCACTGGTAGACCACATGATGTTAAAAGGAAAATCATCATTGATCAGCAATGATCATTCCAATTCCAAAGGAGTAAAAAAATAAAAAGTACAACATCTGGTGACAAAGTTTAGACTGTATACTGTAATCCTTGAGGATAGAAATGTGTGAAGGAGAGTTATCATCAGTAAACTTTAGTGCTGCTGAAGAGTTCCAGTCGATGAGATCATACAATTTAATACCCATCAACAGCAAAAGATTTAAGTCTTTATACCCCTACCTGGTTCATTAGTAACAGAAGCAGCAATCTTGATGAAAAACGTAATAATTGTACAAAATGACTGAAATTTGTAACAACTGTCTCAAAATTTTTGAGAATCATGTACCATAAAATGTAACACTGACATCTGCTAGTGCTATTTTTTTTTTGTGTGTCTAGACTGCTGTACTGTTGTGTACACGTGTCATGGAGACTGCTGCTTGTATCATTTGACGCAGTGTCAGGACTACCTTTTCGTTGTATGAGAAGCTTGAGTAGCGGTCTGGCCGTTGTGAGGGCTTTCAAGAAGTTGTCATCATTGTTGATGGGCAGAAGGTCATTGTGCACTGGGTCAGTGTAGGTGATGACGAAGGGGATCTCTCCCAGGCCATGCAGCTGCTCCAGCAGCACAGCAAATGCGTCAAACTTGCAAGTGCGTCCCACGGAGAATCTCCGAAACTCTGCGTCAAACTGGAAAATGGGGAACACTTGCACTGAAGCAGGTGACAATCTAACTACGGAAAGTTAATTATACTTTTCGTAAATGAACCAGAAAGTAAATAAATACTCTGAATAACTTTTCTTCTCTTGCTCTTTCTGTGCGACTCATCTGTCTAGCACTGTTGTGATGATTCAAATATAACACAGGGAATTTCATTTTTGCTTCCCCATTGTCAACACAAAGTATCTCATTTTAGAAGAGATGTACACTGTGCATAATCAAATCAAATTTGTGTAACAATTCACGAGTTGTCTCCTACGATGATCTCACATGGTCAGCTTCTTAAGGACTGCTGTTGTGTGGAAGATGGAGTTAGATTGTTGCTATAAAACATAGGTCACCCCCACCCAACCCTCAACCCCACCCACAATCAATTCCTGTCACCTGACCTATCTTATACTTCACACCCTTATCCTGAGCCCTTTTTTTTTTTTATCATGGTTTGTAAGAAAAAAAAATTCAAAAACAAAACAAACTGCAATCAAAAAAAACCGACATACCAGATGACAGAAGTATTTCAGTGCTCCAGATTCAGATTCAGGAAAACATTTGTCAGGATCAAAATGACCATGGAAAGTGCAAGCAGTGCACAGCAGAAGTATGGTTGAAAACAAAGCAACTTTTTTCTAAACAAGGAAAAACAAAGAAAGGTCAGCCTGACTACAGTCCATGTTTTACTGTCTACCCTATGTGTCTTTCCCAGCTTGCCCTAAAGAAACTTTTTGGAGAGAGGGTGTACAGGGTTTGTAATTAGGTTTCTAATTAATTTGTTAAACTTAAAGAAATGATAAAGTTTTGGTCGAGCGGAGCACGTAAAGTGAATTACTGAATACTTTATAACTCTACAGCACAGTTCTTAGAACAGAATAGCTCTGTGTCCACCACACACTTCACATACCCCAAGAGGGATGTGACCATTTTCCGATTACTTTGTCACACTTCCATCCTCATTCATTCATTCCTGGAAACCTGCAGAGTCGATCAATAGGGATAAATCCCCACTCTCCTCACACACTGGGTGCTGACTCACTGACTCAGTCCCACTGTGAGTCAGAAATGACAGGTCCGCTGTTATCTGTATGTTTATGACAGCTGCATACTCCAGCAATAAGAAGAAATCACTACAGACACCGCAGGTGGGACCTCAGCTGCAGTGCAGTTCCTTCCCCTGGGGAGTGGTCTCATCATGACCCAACACTGAGAACTCCCTTGGGAATGCCTGCACTGGACTGAGACAGTGAGCACTGTCTGAGAGTAAGCTGACCAGTGCAAGGAGCCCACCCAGCTCCCTAGCCATGGACACTGAGTCAACCAACTTTTCTTTTTTTTTTTCTTCAAAGGTTGCCTTCTTACCTGTTACTAACAGTGTTAGTCAGAAAACACTACATGCCTGGCACTAAAATTGACTATGCCAAGCAAAACCACAGCAAGTCTGGCATGACTCATCCATCAGACACAGTATTTCACTATTTGTGGATCAAAGATGAACCTGACCAGTGCTCCCTGCACAGGTAGATTCACTGGGCAGGTATTGTATGTGATGAATCATGTGTATCAGTCACTGCATGAACTAAATTTGCCCCAAATCAGAAAATGACTGTAAAGGGGAAACTGGCAAATTTTATATCTCAGCCTGGAGAAGAGCTAGGCCAGCTGGTGTGGCTGGGCAGTGGTTGACTGAGCTATAAGATGTAAACCTGTGCAATATGACTGAGCTATGACATGTAAACATGGGTAATATGACTGAGATACAAGATGTAAACATGTGTAATATGACTGAGCTATAGGCGTGTAAACATGTGTAATATGACTGAGAGCTCTATAAGATATAAATGTGCGTAATATGACTGAGCTATAGTCATGTAATTATCATATGTGCAATATTACTGAGCTATAAGCATGAGAACATGTGTAATATGACTGAGCTATAGGCATGTGAGCATGTGTAATATGACTGAGTTATAGCATGTAAACATGCGCAATGTGACTGGGCATGTAAACATGTGTAATATGACTGAGCCATATGCATGCAAACATGTGTAATATGACTGAGCCATAAGCATGTAAACATATGAAATATGATTGAGCTATATGCATGTAAACATGAGTAATATGACAGAGCTATAAACATGTCAACATGTGTGATATGACTGTGCATGTAAACATGTGCAATATGATTGAGCCATAAGCATGTAAACATGTATGACTGAGCTATAGGCATACGTGTAAGCATTCTAATATGATTGAGATATAGACATGTAAACATATGTAATATGACTGAGCTATTGGCATGTAAACATGTGTGATATGATTGAACTACAGTCATGTAAACATGTGTAATATGACTGAGCTATAAACATGTAAACATATGACTGGGGTATAGGCATGTGAACTAATATGACTGAGCTATAGGCATGTAAACATATGTAATATGATGAGCTGAGCTATAAACATTTAAATATGTGCAATATGACTGAACTACGGGCATGTAAACATGTGTAATAATATGACTGGGCATGTAAACATGTGTAATATGACTTACCCATAAGCATGTAAAATTGTGCAATACGACTGAGCCATAAGCACGTAAAATTGTAAACATGTATAATATGACTGAGCTATAAGCATGTAAACATTTTAATATGACTGAGCTATAAGCATATGTGTAAATATGACTGAGCTATTCATAAGCATGTAAACATGTGTAATAATATTGATTGAGAGCTATAGGCATGTAAACATTTGTAATATGACTGAGCTATTTATGCAAACATGTGTAATATGACTGAGCTAAGCATGTAAGCATTGTAATGACTGAGCTACAGGCATGTAAACATGTTCAATATGACTGAGCTGTAGGCATGTAAACATCATGTAAACTATGTCTGAGCTATTTAGCATACATGTAAACATACAGTAATATGACTGAGCTATAGGCATGTAAACACTGGAATATGACTACACTATAAGCATGTAAACATGTTTATGACTGAGCTATAGGCATGTAGACATGTGTAATATGACTGAGCTATCTAGGCATGTAAACATGTGTAATTACTGTAATATGACTTGAGCTATAGGCATGTAGACATGTGTAATATGACTGAGCTATAAGCATGTTATTGTAACCATGTGTGTATGATTGACCTTAAGCATGTGAACATGTGCAATATGACTGAGCTATAAGATGTAAACATGTGTAATATGACAGAGCTATAGGCATGTGAACATGTGTAATGTGACTGAGCCATAAGCATGTAAACATGTGTAATATGACCAAGCTATAAGCATGTAAACATGTGCAACATGACCGAGTTGTAGGTATGCGAACATGGGTAATACGACTGAGCTATAAGCATGTTATTGTAACCATGTGTAATATGACTGAGTTATATAAGCATGTAAACATGACCAATATGACTGAGCTATAGACTTGTAAACATGTGTATAATGACTGATATATCTACAGGCATGTAAACATGTGTTGTATATGATTGAGCTTAAGCATGTACACATGTGTTATATAACTGAGCTATAAGATGTAAACATGTGTAATATGACTGAGCTATAGGCATGTAAACATGTGTAATATGATTGTACTATAAGCATGTAAACATGCGTAATGTGACTGAGCTGTAGGCTTGTAAACATGTGTTATATGACTGAGTTGTAAGCATGTACACATGTGATAAGCGTGTAAACATTTGTAATATGACTGAGCTTTTAAGCATGTAAACATGTGTAATATGACTGAACTTTTAAGCATGTAAACATGTGTACTATGCCTGTTTTCATTCACGCTTCATGCCACAGGCCTCTTTCAAATTCTTTATACTGTAGTAACTGGGGTTCTTTCAAACAAAGTCACAGCCCTAATTTCCTCTCTCTCTAGTCTATGTGTCAGTGTCAGACAGTCAATAAAGTCACTAACTAAAAAACTGTGGTGTCCAGTGAGGCAGGAAGGCGAAACTAACATTTTGACTGAATGATATTTTCAGGCTCATTTATTACGATGCACACACACTGAACATGCACACACATCATATGTGTACAGTCATGAAATTATATTTATCATTAACTACAATTATAAACAGTTTCCTAAGTGAACAAATGCACACGCATACATGCACTTGCATGTGCATATGTGCGCACACACACTCAGACACAATCTTGTGTAACAATCATATCAATGAAGGATGACATCCAAAACTGGTAAAACTAAAATTCAACTGCAGTGATCTGGAAAGGATGCTTTAGGCGGACATCTATATTCTTAAAACACACTAGTTCAACATACAGCTATGAAAATGAATGCAGTTCTCTGAATTACAATGATGAATATTGGGTCAGTGTTTCCAGGTGCTGCATTTCTTTTCACACAAATTAAAATGTAAAGGGAATCCTGAGGCTTCATGGCTGTACACTCTATACAATTTTCCTCAGTTACTGTTGATCCATCTTTGAGGCACAAACTTAGCACCACGTGAGCTAGGCAGTGTATATAAAACCAAAAGGCAGCAGAAGAGTGTGGAACATGTAGACCAATCCATCTCTGCATGCATCAGGATAAGCTTTGCCCCTGCTTCTAGTCTCCTCTGTGTGGGGAAAAGCCCAGACTTGCAGACATTATAGCTGATCTGTGGGAAAATGTGTGGGGAAAAACCCACAGACTTACAGACAGTATAGCTGATCTGTGGGGAAACAATGTGGCTATATGGAAGTGCCTGAGGGGCCCCAAACTGGAACTTCTCTGGCTATAGACATCACTGATGAGCTTACTGATGATTCTCAACAGAGATCAAACCTGGCGATCACAGCAAACACAATCCAAAAAGACAGACTGCCTGAGATCAAGTGATACTGATACTGTGATAGTGAAGTGTTCTTACACTTAACAGATTTTTAACAAATGACAGCCTAATTAAAGAACTAATTCCAAGTCAGAGCGTAAGTTTGTTATTTTCAGGCATTCTCAGTGAACATGGCACAGAACAACAAAACAAGCAAGTATCAATTATTAGATCATAAGTACAACACAGAACATCATGTTGTTAATTAAAACAGATCTAGATAAGTGTGTTTACTGGATGACCAAGATATCTTTTTATATGCTCTTTGATGATAGTTTAGGAAGAAAACGCCAGTCTTTCCATGCAAACAGACAAGTTACTCTTTTTTCAGTTTATGGATCAAACAAATTTTGACTCTCATAATAATAATTAGTTTGATGTGTAAGGCAGGGTAACTTTCAGGAATGTGACTGATCCGCATTAAAGGCACACCATTTCACATCCATGTCTTGACAATTTGATTTTCTCACTCTGATTGAACTGTTATTTTTGACTGATGAGGCAAATCGCTTTGGGACTACGCACCAGCACAGATCACCTCCTCTGCAGATTCCTTAACATCATCTATTTCATAGGGACCCTTTAAATCTAGGAAAAACCCAAGTTTTATTCAGAAAACCCTGGCACCCTCTCATTTTAACTCTACAGGGCACATTGTGAGTTCAAAAGTTTTAAACAAACTTTTCTTTTTTACTCATTATAAACGGATATAATCAATCCTCTGCCAAAGTGGGTGTTTCAACAATTTAATGAAGGTTCAGTCCTGTCATTTTGGGTCTTAAAGTATCTTTAAAAGTCAAATGTAATAACAGGAAGACAAACCTTTTGAAAGTTTTGCAAAATTAAGTTAAAAAATATACGAAAATAAAAATGTCTGCTGACACCAAACCTGAACAGTGAATGTTGCAGAATAATCTTTCTTATGGTTGAATCACTGTTTGGAAAACATAAACATTAAATAAAATCATTTTCATAAACACTCATCTGCCTTCGGAAATACTCATTATCAAGCTTTCGATTCCGTTGTTAACTGAGAAACTATATTCAGAAAATAGATCGCATAAATTTCTTCTTAAACTCCATGCCCCCATTCTACTGCGTCATGGTCTGTTGTAAACGTAAGTAAAATGTTCGTCAACGGGGCTGCGGTGAGGGTGGAGTGGGTGTGGATATGGGAAGTTGGGTGGAGTCATCCACGGGACGTTTCATTCGCCTGCTGAAATTTTATCAGACGATGCTCGGATGTCTAATCAACTTCCTGAACATTTTAAGAGCAAGTAACTTGAACTCTAAGAACCAAGGTCTTAAATAAAAAGTATGAACACAAACAAAATCCAAAAACGCGTGTAAGTTAACTTCGCTCCCTTCTCCCAGGTACGTCTGCTCTTTCCACTGCTGTCATGCACTTTCCCCCGAGTCGCCGATAGGACGACAGCGCGACACACCTGCCGAGACTGCGGCCCACAACTCACCTTACTTTTCACTTCCACCAAACCGTTGTCAGACTTGGAAGAGTTTCGCGTGTGTTTTAGCCATTTTCAAAAGAACTGCTACATCCGTGATGTTTCGATTTCTGAATAACGCACAAAACAGCTGAATTCCTTGCGAATGACCAACACCTCTGCCCCACAAACACCTTGTCGTTGACGTCACGTTATTGACTACTCTCTAACCAGTAAGGATTGTAAAATGGTATATGTAATAATAAGTTATCCTTCTACATTAAAACTTACTTTTGGTACATTTTCGTTTATTATTTTGCCCCGAATAAACCCTGGTTCCTAAAAACAAAACTTTTGTTTGGTTATGTGTTGTTAAAAATCCGAAAGTTAGATGTACTTCCGGATACAAGAACACTCAAAATGGCGCGGAGTAATCAAATAGCAGCGACTGAAATTGAAAAGTTCTAAACTGTGGCAAATCAACGATTGTTGTTTCTTTGATTTTCGATTTTGCAAACAGAAAAATGGCTGCAGCACAATCGTTCTTAAAAGAAGCCGTTTTGAAAAATAAATTCATTAGGCCTGGCATTGTTAAGGTGGTTACGGTAAGTAACATTAGTTCACAGAAATCAATATTTGAGCTAAAAACCTTTTGCCCTAGTGTCAATTTATGTGCTTTTGGATCTTTATATAGTGAACTGCCCCATGGTTTAATCAGACATAGTGTCACATTTATCACAGTCTCGGTAAAGATTTATTCAGAAAGAATGCAGAAGGAAACTCCGACAGGGTAGAATGGAAATTTGTTAACACCACAGTAAAAGACGGCATGAAAGAGAACAATACCAAGACCTTCTGGAGGTATGTGAAAATCCCAAACGACAAGACAGCACAGGTGTGTCGCACCACAAAGGAAAGGAACCACCCTGTTCAGCGACAGCGCCTCCAAGGCAACCATCCTGCTACAACAGTTTGTATCTGACTTCACACCTGCAGCAAAGGGCCCTCTGCCAAACTTTCAGCAAACAGCTTACCCCACACTTGATAATTTGACCATCATCAAGACAGAAAGTATTACAAAACTGCTATTGAACCTTAACCCAGCCAAAGCCTCTGGACCAAATGGAATTCCAAATTGCATCCTTAGAACGTATGCAGACAACATCGCTTCCTTGCTGGCAGCCATATTCAATGTCTCCTTGACGACAGGGCAACTTCCATCTGACTTGTCTGCGAATGTCTCACCAGTCCCAAAGAAAGGAGATGGCCACATGGCTGAGAACTACAGACCAGTTTCACTGATGTCAGTTCCATGCAAAATCTTAGAAGTAGAAAGAAACTCGGGGAGAGTGTGGCAGCAGAGAGTCCTCAGAAGAGAAGCCCCCTTCAAGCAAGTGTTTCGGCCCTTATCTCCTGACACTCTAGGGGGGTTGGGCCACACCCGCTTCATTGGCTCCAGCCATATTCAATGTCTCCTTGACGACAGGGCAACTTCCATCTGACTGGCTGTCTGCGAATGTCTCACCAGTCCCAAAGAAAGGAGATGGCCACATGGCTGAGAACTACAGACCAGTTTCACTGATGTCAGTTCCATGCAAAATCTTAGAAGTAGAAAGAAACTCGGGGAGAGTGTGGCAGCAGAGAGTCCTCAGAAGAGAAGCCCCCTTCAAGCAAGTGTTTCGGCCCTTATCTCCTGACACTCTAGGGGGTTTGGCCACACCCGCTTCATTCTCCAGATGACCCTCTGCTGCCCCCCCCCCTTTTTTTTTTTTGCCCCATCTTGGGACGAGCCATGGCTGGGATTCGAACCCATGACCCTCTGGACATGCTCATTTTCCACTTGATGACTGGCGCACTAACCACTGAGCCACTGGGACACCTAATATTTGTAGGAAAGTTAAGCCTTATGAAGTTCACTTTTGTTCCTCCTTGACCAGATCCAGCTTGAACACCTCTCTGCCGCTTCTGCCATTGCTTTCAGGGCTCTGGTTTTTTTTCCCTCCCTGCAACTGAGAGCTGTTTCATGAGGCTGTATGCAGACGTTTCTTACAACCACCTAGCTCCATTTCTGCAGTGAGGACTTTGACCTGATAGCCTTCTCTCCTCAGGCTGTTTGCCAGATCAGCATACTTTTCAGTCTTGTAGATTTGAGCTGCCTCCATTCTGTTCTCATATGGCACTGTGAGCTCGATCATGATCAGCTGCTTGGTTGACTTAGAGTGGACTACTACGTCTGGTCTATGCCACTCTTGCTGATGATCTCTGGGTGACTCTTCCATTCTGGGAGGTCTGCAGTGCTCTCCCAGTCACCTGCCCCGTCCAGCAGACGCTGCCTGCATGTTCCGAGTGGCACTGTTGTTCTTGGCCATGATTCGCTGCCTCCTGCCATGAAGAATGTTGCGGGTGCTTTTGGAGTCCTGATTTTCCCTTTTGTGGTGTTGGTACTAGCCCAGACTACTTGTACAATCTCTCTTTGAGCACTTGGTTGTGCCTCCATGTGTACCTTCCTTGAGCCAGGGCTACTTTACATGAGCTTAGGATATGCTCGTTTGTTTTTTTTTTCATGGCAGAGGGGGCATGAAGGATCGTCTGTTTTTCCCCACTTCACCAGGTTTGCATTTGATGGCAGAAGGTCATATGCAGATCTGAGAATGAAGCTGATCCTGAGAGGGGCCATGTGCCAAATGTCATTCCAAGTGAGACTTCTTTGGAGTGCATTTTCCCACGTTGTCCATTGCCCTTGCTGGCTCTGCTGGAGCTTTTTTGGAGTCTTTTTGGTCTTCTTCTTTTCTCATCTCCTGAATCATCATGTCTTTTGGCTTTTCCTTTGGCCTTTGACCACCATTCAGTTTTGGTCACCCCCAGTCCTTGTCTGTTGGTCTGTGTGTGTCCTGTTATTTCTCTGATCTTGAGACTTTCTTTTGCAGAATCCATCGCCTCTTGAACTTTCCATTTTCTGCCTGTGTCTTCAGCTGGGGCTTGATTGCTTCTACCACCTTGTCTTCTGAGTCCTCCAGCATGCTTTTGAAGTGATCTTCCCTGCTTTGTATTCCTCCAGGATGGATTTCAGTGGTAGTTTCAGCTTTGCTTGGCGACAGTACAGCGCTATGTCAGTCAGACAGGGGGGACACCAAGCCATTTCCTTGTGAACTTGTTGATTTTGGATTCCATTGCCTCCACTATGCTGGTGCAGATGTCGTATATCATCAGAGGCCATAGGAGCTTTGGTATCAGCATGAACTGCAGACACCAGACCTTGTATTTTGCCAGGGAGCCCACACTGGTCAATGGTCTCCAAGCCTTCTTCCGATCATCTCTTTTGGTTCTTTTGCTGCTTGTGTGTCTTTCAGTGTATCATCATACCATCTTCCAAGGCTCTTGACTGGCTCTTCTGTGACTGTTGGAATGGCCTGGTTGGCAACACTGAAGACCACAGATTCGGCCACTTTTCCTTTCCTCAGTGAGAGACTCCGTGATTTCTTTGGCTTGAACTTCATTCTGGATGAGGCAACTATGTCATCCAGCCTCTCCAGCACATGACGTGTCTCGTCTTCTCTGGATGAAATCACTGTAGTGTCATCCATGAAGGCCTTGAGAGGGGGCATTTTGTATCCATCGCCAAGGTCTGTTTGTCTTGCGTTGCTTGTTGCTGCTTTCAAGATGACTTCCATTGCCAACACGAACAGTATTGGGAAAATTGCACAGCCCATTGCAGTGCCCACTTCCAAGTTGATCAATCTGTTGTGTACTCCTTGGTAGAGAACCGCATTGAGAAGCCATTGAAGTACTTCTTGAGCATGTCGTGGATGTTCTTTGGCACATGGTACATCTCAAGAGCCAGCTGTATCATCTCATGGGGTACAGATCCATATGCTTTGCCAGATCAAGCCACACTACGTCCAGGTCTCTCTCTCTTTTCTGTTTTTGCTCTTTGGATTGCGTCCCAGATCATTGTGGCGTGTTCTACACAGCCAGCCCACGCCTGGGATGCCACCTTTCTGGACTGACACATCCAAGTACTTGTTTTCCATGAGGTACTTGGTCAGCCTTGCTGCCATGACAGAGAAGATTTTCCTTTCGACGTTCAGTAGTGATATTGGCCTGAACTGGCTGATGTTTCTTGAGTTTTGCTCTTGGGGATGTACACACCATCTGCCGTCATCCACTGGCCGCTGATCTTCTCTGTGGTTTCTCAAGCTGCTGATCGCAGCAGCCTGTGGAGCCACTCCAGCACCTTGGGACATTTCTTGTACAGCTGGTAAGGTATTCCGTTTGTCCCTGGTGATGATTGGCTCTGGCTTTGTTGACCACCTTCTTGATTTCCGCCAACGTTGGAGGCTTGTCATTTGGTTGGCTCCTCAGGGTTGGTTAGGCCACACCAGACCTTGAATGTCGAGTGGTGCTTTCGCTCTGTGAGTCAGAGTATGTTTTCCTCAGATGCTGCTCAAGAACTCTTTGTCCACACTTAGGGCCCCAGATTTTGGCTGCTCAGTGTTCTGGCAAACTGGAAGGGGTCTCTGAAGAAGCGCTCTGTGTCTTCTTCTTTTTTGCTCTTTCTCTTCCTCACAGATTCCGCTTTGCTGAGGGCGCTGTGTTTTGCTTTCAGGTCTTTCCAGAGTTTTTCCAAGCCTTGTTTTTCAGCTGGCAGTGCGGTCTTCATTTGCTTCTTGAGGTTTTTCTTTTGGACCCTGATCTTGTCCATCTCTTCTTGGCGTCTGGATTTTTTTGGAGGTGTTTTCTCTTTGGGTAGTTTTGCTCCATAGGGCTTCTCTACATGTGGCATACACAATATCCCCATATGTGGCTAGTTTGTGTTCCAGGGTGCTTTTTCCTTTCAGTGCATTGAGTCTTTGGACGATTTTTGCATCCAGTTTCCCCCAATCTCAGTTTCGTTTGCTCGTGGCAGGTTGAGTTTCAGGCGTCTGGCATCGAGGGCCTGTGCAAATTCCTCATCCGAACCAACAGCGTGGATGTCCTTGGCACTGTGGTTTAAATCCTGGCCTTGGTCTTCCAACGTCTTATCTGCTGATGCAGTGCGCTGCTGCTCATTCAGATGAGTCTTCACACATCCCATCTTTGTTCTGTGGATCTTCATGCCACTGGTGGTAGCGAAACGCTTTCCACAGACACATGGATATATCCATTTGGTCCATGTTCATAGTCCGTTTGGGATTTGCAGCTGTGATTGGTTGAGCACCGATGGATTCATCATTCTCTCCCCCTTTCGGTGAATCCTGGGAGCATCTTTTCCTTTTGTACTTAGTAGGCACATGTTGAAGGCAAAGTGGGGCCAACCCACAGAGCCCTTGGTTCTGGTCTTTCCCAGTGTCTTCCGGTCTTTCCCGGACGTCCTCCAGTCTATTCCCGGAAGTCAATGGTTTACCCATGCATCAGTAGAAAGAAACTCGTGGAGAACGTGGCAGCAGAGAGTCCTCAGAAGAGAAGCCCCCTTCAAGCAAGTGTTTCGGCCCTTATCTCCTGACACTCTAGGGGGGGTTGGGCCACACCCACTTCATGACTCCAGATGTCCCTCTGCTGCCAGTATTATCTGCTGTCATCTCCACTACCATCTGGAAAAGCATCGAATCCTCACCAGTAGAACCATGGATTCAGAGCTAGTCATTCCTGTGAGACAATTGTTGACCACCATGCAGGACATTCTCTCCTCCCATGACTCAGGCTGCCAGACTGACATTATTATTTTAGACTTCAGCAAGGCATTTGACACCGTGCCTCACGACCACCTTCTGCTGAAGCTGGACCACGATGGCATATGCGGACCCATCTTGACATGGCTACAGATTTTCCTTACAAGCGGAGGATAAGGGTGGTGCTGGAGGGCGACGCGTCTGAGGAAGCAGCAGTCTTTTCTGGGGTCCCCCAAGGCGCCGTGCTCAGCCCCTTGCTGTTCTTGTGTCATATCAACGACCTTCCAGCATCAGTAAAGTCAACAGTATACCTCTTTGCTGAAGTCAACATTACGCCTCTTTGCTGATGACTGCCTTCTGTACAGACCAATCCACTCCATTCAGGACCATCTCATTCTCCAGCAAGACCTCAAAAACTTGGAAAAATGGGCAAACCAGTGGAGGATGCACTTTAACGTGAAGAAATGTCATGTCTCCACCTCGAACCAGTCAAGCCACTTCTACAGCACAACACAATCTTAAAGCAAGTCCACCAGAACCCTTACCTGGGCAAGCGTCCCTTGGTAAATCCAAACTGTTTCTTGATAACAAATCGTATCTGTTTCATTGCTCGCAAAGAGCATCCCAGATAAAGCCCTCAAAAACTTTATAGACAAGTGATGTTAACTGACTGGGTGATAATTATTTGCTGAATTCTTATTTCCTTTCTTAAAATAGGTCGTACTTCCGCTTCTTTCTATGCACTGGGTATGACACCATTTTCTCTAGTTCTATCAAACAGTATCTTTAGATGGTATGCATAATGTCAGCCAGCTCCTTCAATACTTGTGGGTGAATCTCGTCAGGTCCTGGGGACTTGGATGGATTTAGATTTTTTAGGGCTTTGTTCATCTGTTCAACTGTAACTTCTACATGGGAAATACCTGCAACATTTTTCTGGCATGAAAACTCTGAACATTATCGTTACTCTCCACTGTAAAAACACTAGCTAAAAAGCTGTTTAATACACTGGCTTTTTCTGTGTTCTTTCGTGTTAAGGTACCATCTTCCTTGATGAGATTTGCAACTGATTCTTTCGGCAAAGTCATACTTGCAACATATCGGAAGAATCCCTTAGGGTTTTTTTGGCGACAAGTAGGGTGACCTAACTCCCGATACTCTCACGATCCTAGTTCATGAGATAAAAAGCCAGCAATAAACGTCATAGTTGGGGGATGGTCTGGCTCATGCTCACAGCCATTTGCTTTGTCAGAACACTATTCAGTTCAGTGTTTTATTGACTTTATTCCGATTGTTTTTCCATTCACTATGACGTCACCACCAAGCACTTTACGTACTCGACCTTGCCGTACATTTACCACAGATCAAGTGCTGGGAATATTGAATAGACAGTTGGTTGTTCCTAATACAGATGAAGAAGACCCAGACAGCCACGAGTAAAGAACGATAGTGATGGCTTGACGAATTATTCCAACGTGAAGCGTTGGACCGTTGCCAACTTGTTATGACAGGCTGATAAGACGCCCACTTACTACCCTACCGCGTGTGCCCCAGTGTTTTTTTTGCGTTGAGCCAGCCAACACTGACTGACTGTTCACTAACTCTATGTGGGAGCCAACTAAGACTTTAGGCAACGAACTTCACACACACGCTGTGGGCCCACTCTCTCTGGTCGAGGGTTGAAGGGGGCGTGGCCAACTGACACGTGAGAGGCGAGTATCACAGACGTCTTTCGAGTGGGTGTACAGCTGATCAACTGAATGACAAGGGTTCAGAGACCAACAGGCACATGAATGACTTTGTGTTCAAAAAAAAAATATATATATATATTACTGTTGAGAGTGAAAGGACGTGTGTGTGTGTGTGTGTGTGTGTGTGTGTGTGTGTGTGTGTGTGTGTGTGTGTGTGTGTGTGTGTGTGTGTGTGTGTGTGTGTGTGTGTGTGTGTGTGTGTGTGTGTGTGTGTGTTCCCTTTTTCTTTCTTACATGTGTACCAGTTAGGCATAAGTGTGTGTGTGTGTGTGTGTGTGTGTGTGTGTGTGTGTGTGTGTGTGTGTGTGTGTGTTCCCTGCTATTGAGTAGTTGTATTTTGTGGCTGTTTCATGCACTTTTCTGTTGGAAATACCATACTTTCTGGTCTTCAGTTGTGAGTGGAGTATTTTTCCTCCATTGTTGAGAGTTTTTGTTGGCATTCTTTCTTTATTTTTTTACGCTTAGAAGAAACATAACATTTTTTTTTTTATTTTGCATTTTTTTTTTCACCTTGAAATCACTAAAAAATTGAAATTGTTGTTGACTTACCATTACTAACATGTTACGATATAATAAAAGTACAGTGTATCTCCTCCATTTTACAAAAAATAGCATGAGATTTGGTTGTTTAGTTCCAGAGATATCCTCTATAGTGATTCGGCTCAGAAGTCAATTGTACAATATAATTTTGCTGAACATACTCAGTAGCATTTCAAAGAAGAAAACTTATTCGCAGGTTTATGTACAAAACATGTATTCATATGTCTCTGTTCACAAAGCGCTGGGAAGTCAGTCTGTGGTAGGGTTTTCTGCTACTGTTTCCTTCGCCCCCACCCTCCCCGTTGAGTTCCCATCCCTTCCATTCTTGATCTGAGCTTCTCTTTCAGCATGCAACACAACACCTCTGTCTTGTACCATGCAACATCCTCTCCATTCCTTTTCCTCAGTTGAAACTCGTCTCTCTTGACTTTATCTTCATTTCTCTCTGAATTTTGTCAGCAGCATTGCCAACAGATCTGAAGGAGTCCAGTATGGTGTAGTAGTGCGGCCCCACTCTTTTTGAAAAATCAGCACCAGAAAAGCCAAGTCCAGTTAAGCGAGCCCATTTAAATATCGGTGATGTCCCACTGCAGCGACAGCCCACAACAGAAACGCCACATACCCCTTTACTCACTTATTCATTATATTTATTTGTTTGGCGCTGTTACGTTTTGTTTTTACTGCCTCATCTTCTGATTCCATAGCAGCATTACTTCCACACCACTCATTCTTGCTTCTTCATACACAACCACAGGGGCTGAATAGCTCATTTGGTAGAGCGCCGGACTTGTGATCCTGGGGTTGCGTGTTCAAATTTCAGTGCAGGGGGATTTTTTTCTCTTGGAGTTAACATTGGTTCTGACTCCATTCCCCACACAGTCCTTCGAATGAGACTATAAACCGAGTTCTGTGTGTGAATGCACGCACAACATCTTGCACACACGTAAAATCCCATCACCAACTTTCGGAAGAGAAGGCCAGTTTGGCCGTTGGTATGGACGACACATTACACATAGCATGCACCTTCCCGGAATATGGAGTTATGGCTGCCTTAATGGCGGGATAAAAAAAACGGTCATGCACACAAAACTCCAGTACCTGTCTATACAGGCAGTGTCACAGGAGTATCAGCCTGCACACGCAGAAAGAAAGAAAATACACAACCACACCCAGACTGTCCCATTGCAGTGCCAGCACCGCAGTCCACAGGGAGCAGTCAGTATGATTCAAGTTGTCCTGAACATGATGAACTCACTGGCCAGGATAAACACTGTACTGAAATGACTTCACTGGTGTTCAGGGTTCCCTGTTTTGACCACAAACACAGAGAGACTACCTACGGCAGTCCCTGCTGATCACAGTAACAGCTTAGCCACAGAGCCAGAGTGAGGGAGGGTGCCGCTACAGAGGATGCCACCATGACCATCGAATGACAGTCTCTATGAAGTTGCCGCACCGGTGACTTTAATACATGGGTGTGGACAGGAAATGGAAACTGAGGTCACCATGAGAGCAGGGCAGGAAGGTTGCACAGTTTTTAACTCTCAACAGTTTTTTTTTAGATTTTTGCATGAATTTTTGGTAATTTTTCATAACATTCTGTGCATTATTTCAAAAATAATAATAATTTTGTGATGAATGTGTGTCTGTTTCAGGTTTTTTAGGCGATACATTGCTGCAGATAACAAAAATGTTGTTTTAAATACCATAATTCTGGAAAGAAAACCGTCAGTCGCCGGTGATCAAAATTCAAGGGAAAGAACTGAAAGAGAGTTAACCTTTTTTTTTTCACAATGAGCAGTGAGGATGATGCAGATGATATGGCAATCTTATCAAAGGCTACATGATAGGACTTTTCTGTAGCCTTCCTTCCATAGTATCTCCTGGCATCAACCAAGCCACAGAGAGGATCCATTCATCTGTAGTGTTCGTCAGGAAATTTGAACAACAGTTGAAGGAACACATTTACTGAACTGTTGAAACTTTTTTTTGTGTGATTCCAGTCTTCCCATTTGAGCCCTTACGTACACATACATGTGCAGATATGTGCTCATGCTCACACAAGCCCACAAATCAAACACAAACATGCACATGCACTTCTGCGCATGCACACACACGCACAAAACACACACACACATACACACACACGTGCGTGCACACATACTCAAGTGCGCCCCCACACATGCACACACACACACATGCATACACATACATGCACATCATGCACACACACATGCGCTTGCACACACACATGGCCCGTGCCCACACACCCATACACACACATATGTGCATTCACTAAATGCACATCACAATGATAAAAATGGCACAACCAACATTAGGTAGATCAATACTCGAGGTCTGACCAGTGCATTGGGCTAACAAGTAGGTCAGACATCTGCTAATTTGTAGACATGAGACCCACTTCTTAAATTCTCTCATCTTAGTTATTATAATAATTAATTCATTTATCCATGAGCTTTAAATCATGTATAGTGTAGTCTCAAACTTAGCACATGTGATGTAGCGTACATGGACTAGTCTGCATGCAGTGACGCCACTTTGATGAAATTGAAACTGAGCCCTTGTTTAACACATTTGGGAGGAGCTGGTCAGGACTGAAAAATCCCCCAGACAGATGTGTCTGATGGGAATTCAAACAACGACCTCCCACTCTGAAAATTTATGAAACTAACTAACGTGTCACAGCGGCTCTTGGTTTCACTGTTTTAGTGCTTACTTTGAGGTTGCCGGAAACAAATGCATTGATGATGGGGTTGATACTGATAGCTGGTGACATAATTTACCAGCTACAACAGACTGCAAGAAAATGTTTTTTTTTTTTTTTTTTTTTTTTAATGGATTGGCAGGGTTTGAAAGCTTTGTTCATATTAATGTGAATCATTCTGAACGTTCCCTGCAGAATGTACAGTCGATTTCCCTTAATCTGAAAATAATGCTTGTTCATGTTCATGAAATTCTACAGTCCCTTTTGAAGACTTGACTGGAATAATCTAAAAAATAATGCTTGCATTAAGTGACACTGATGTCATGGTGATTGTGAATTATTCTAAATGTTCCCTTTATTGATGATAAAATTAACTGTTGACTGGAATGTGTTTATTTCTGAAAATAATGGTTCCTCGCATTGTTTGATAAAACTGATGTTTTCATGGTGATTGTGTCTTTATTTTTGATAGATTGTAAATTGTTTGATGGAAAAAATGACCAATTTTTCTGGTGATTGTGTGTTTATTTTTGATAGATTGTATTCCTTTTAAATTGTTTGATAGAAATGATGTTTTCATGGATTCCAGCATATTGATGGGGCTGCGGAAAATGGAACCATGGTAAAGGAAATCACTGACAGTATTTTCTACATGGAAGCCATCTTCACAAAACAGTCTCTCGACTCTTTCCAAAGAAGGTTAGTTCTTTGTCAGGGTAGAAAGGAAAAAGGGGTTAATGTGTCTTCAAATGTTTAAAAGCTTACAAGTGACTACTTTCAGGAAACAATGTTGTTGGGATGGACTCCACTTTTGTTATGAATTGTGTTATTAATCGTCAGTTGAGGTGATTAACTGAATGATCTTTGGCGCTGAGAACAAACAGTGAGCTAATATGACTTTTTTCTCATGTTCACTTTAAAAAAGAAATAATATGTTGACCTTTTGGGTGCTATGTAAAAACTTTGATGCTTGATTTCACAGATAGTTTGTGAAGTTGAAGTATTTAAATATATATGAATTATCTTGGCTTTGATGATATATTATGTTCAAAATAAAGTGTTATTGTCTCTTTAGAAACATTTTGTTTGTTTTTGTTTGCTTTTCGTCCACTCTTCAGATAAGGACGTTTGGACACTTTTTCAATTTGTATCAGTATTGAAAAATTTGACACTTGTGAAATTGTGAATATGAAAATAGATATGTTCAGGTTTTGAAATGGTTCAGGCTTTCATAGTTAGCATTTGAAAAAAAATGTTTATAATCCTTAGGAACATGCAAGCTACTTTGATTACTGTGTTAAAATACCAATTCTTGTTGTCAAGGCTCAGGTCATTTATGATGGTTTGGTTGGTACAATGGTAGGGAAAGTGTCGTTGATGACTGCTAAAAAAAAAAAAAAGGGATAATTGCAGGCTCTCTGTGGTCAGTGGTTACAGGTCAGACAGCATGTGTGTTTTGTTCTTTTCATGTGACAGCATGTGTGTTTTTGTTCTTTCCATGTGACAGCATGTGTGTTTTGTTCTTTCCATGTGACAGCATGTCTGTTTGTTCTTTCCATGTGACAGCGTGTCTCTTTTGTTCTTTCCATGTGACAGCGTGTCTCTTTTGTTCTTTCCATGTGACAGCGTGTCTCTTTTGTTTCTTTGTGACAGCGTGTCTCTTTTCCATGTCCATGTGACAGCGTGGTCAGTTTTGTTCTTTCCATGTAACAGCGTGTCTCTTTTGTTCTTTCCATGTGACAGCATGTCTCTTTTGTTCTTTCCATGTCAGACCTCTGTGCATGTCTCTTTTGTTCTTTCCATGTGACAGCGTGTCTCTTTTGTTCTTTCCTTGTGACAGCGTGTCTCTTTTGTTCTTTCCATGTGACAGCGTGTCTCTTTTGTTCTTTCCATGTGACAGCCTGTCTCTTTTGTTCTTTGCATGTGACAGCGTGTCTCTTTTGTTCTTTCCATGTGACGGTGTGTCTCTTTTTTTGTTCTTTCCACTTTTTTATAGCTTTGACAGTTGTAGACAGAAATCAGCTCATCATCTCGCCTTGACTTGGTTCTCTGCCATGAGCAAACCGCAGGAATGAAACTGTGACATTTGATTGTGGCGTGTTACATAATGCCATGGCACAATGTGTCCACTGACACTCGATCAGTCACAAAGTAAGATTTGTCTGCAGTATCCTGTATTTGTTTTGATCTTTAAAAACTACCAAAAAAAAATTACTTCATCAGTGTGTGTGTGTGTGTGTGTGCGCGCGTGCGTTTGTTTTCAGTACAATTTCAAACAGTTATAAGGTGTGACCACTTAAATATGAAAATTTGGAAGTGACTTAAGCGCACTGAGTCAGTTCCTCTGATTTCTAGGAAATAATCATGACTATCGCCAAGCATAGATGATGTGTCCATGTCTTCATGTACCTATTTCATGCTGTGCCTTTGGCAGATTTGACATGGCTGCTTAGATATAGTGAAAGGGGACATGTTATGCACATGGTGTCATCCGTTGCATTTTCTTTTTTGTTATTGGATGTAGCTCAAGAGATTGATCTTTAACTGAATAGGCCAGTTGGTTGACCGAAACAAGAGGCTAAGTGATTTATATTAATTTTTGTTTTAATATATTGAAAAAAAAATTCAGGTGAATCTCGTCGACGAGGCCCCTGTGTGTGTGTGTGTGTGTGTGTGTGTGTGTGTGTGTGTTTGTGCATGCGCACATGTGTCCTTGCACATGTTTGTGTGTGTGTGTGTGTGTGTGTGTGTGTGTGTGTGTACATGGGTTACTTTGTCCCTTGCCTCATTGATTGTTTTGTCATCAAAACAATACTGTCTGTACAAAACCTCATCGTCGTTGCTATGAAACGATATTTTTGCTATGCAGAACACAAGCGTCCTGTCATGCCAGTCTCACATTTGTCACAAAAAGTCTGGCTCAAAGACAGACAACTCTGCCATTGTGACCAGCCTCCGTGGCGCAGTGGTTAGCGTCGCAGAAGGGAAACTGGGAGGTCATGCGTTCAGTTTCCATTAGAGCTAAGTCTTTGTGGGATTTTTCTGCCTTAACGGACTCAAACCCTGTATTGAATTTGCCTAGGGCTCAGATGGGAAAACAGAAACCAGACAGTTGTGTTTCATCCTCATCCATGGATGTGCCTCTGAGAATGTTACTGAAATTTCCTGATCAGTGTTGCAGATGTTTGTGTCTTTTGGGTTGTTTGGCACCCGGTTATGTTAACAGAGGAGGAAATGCAGGGTACATCTTTCGCGTCGTAGTCTCTGACCAGAATGGAATTCCATAGTATCATCTTCATCATTCTCATCATCTTCATCACCTTCATCTTTTTCATCCTTATCTTCATCATCATCGTCTTCATCATCCTCGTCCTCATAAATCAGCATGAAAGTGTCTCCCATTCTGTGGCCTCCATGCCTGCTGCTCTCGTAGACTTCCTCTCCAGGTCAGTGCCCGTGGTGAGTGGCTGTCAAAGTTGTCAGTGTTGAAAGGTTTGAAGGGGGCTGTCATTGGGTGGATGTGGTGGCACCTTCTGGAAGGGGAGGGGAGGAGGGGGGCCACTTATTCATGCTGTTTACTCAACAACTGAACAGTTACTATCATGTTATGACTTGGCAAATGTTGTCATGCGAATGTTGCATCAGAAGAAGCATTGCCGAATGACACTGGAAGTGACTTTGCAGGAGTGTAGTGTGTCTTCTCTGGCCGGTGCTTTGTGATGACTTTCTATTTTCTGGTCCCTGTAACAGTGGGTGCTGGTGCTCCCTGTAACAGTGGGTGATGGTGTTCCCTGTAACAGTGGGTGCTGGTGCTCCCTGTAACAGTGGGTGCTGGTGCTCCCTGTAACAGTGGGTGCTGGTGTTCCCTGTAACAGTGGGTGATGGTACTCCCTGTAACAGTGGGTGATGGTGCTCCCTGTAACAGTGGGTGGGTGCTCCCTGTAACAGTGGGTGCTGGTGTCCCTGTAACAGTGCTGGTGCGAGATGGGACAAACCAGGATGTGGCTGTGAGTGGGAGTTAGAATGAGTGCTGTACCAGCCACTGTGGTTAATGTCACAGACTCCCAATTAGGAGGTCGTAGGTTCGATTCTTATCAGAGCGCTTTGGTATTTTTCTGCCCTGACCAGCTTCTGGCTAGAGTTTTGTTTGCTTTAGGTTTAATTGGGAAGACTGGGATCACACAGTCGAATTTCATCCACTTAATAGATGCATGTCTGAGAGTGTTGCTCATATTTCCTGACCAGCACTGCAAGTGTCTGTATTGCTCAGGCTTGGTTGATGCCAGGATATATTATGAAAGTAACATAGAGTACAGCCCCATCATGCAGTCTCAGACTAGAATGGAAATCTGTAGCATGATCTTCATGATTCTCATTCTCATCAAACAGC
This sequence comes from Conus betulinus, assembly GCA_016801955.1. NCBI lineage: Eukaryota > Metazoa > Mollusca > Gastropoda > Neogastropoda > Conidae > Conus > Conus betulinus. The sequence goes on from JADBJO010000729.1 coordinate 424,023, forward strand.
ATGACAAAAAAGTCTCAAATCTGTGGCCTTTCATGTCCTGTCTCATGGTGACTCCGTGTCAAATGTCCTCTCCACGTCTGTGACCTTGGTTTGATTCTGCCAGGGTCACGGGTATCGGCAAGTTCATGGGGGCTGTTGTTGGACAGGTGTGGTGGTGGTGGTGCCCTTCAGAGGGAGGGCTCACATGCTGGCTCCGTGACCAGGCAATTATTGTTAATAGGGGGCTTAGTAGGTGGTGTCCTACGTGTGTTAGGTCAGAACAGGCGCCACTGAACACACCACTGAAGTGACTTGACAGCTCTTGACGGCTTGACATGGACTGCTGCCTGTGGATTGCCAGGGCTGCGGCTGGCCGGACCAAGCTGAGGCTGTGGATGGGGGAGTCAGTGTCAGTGGCTTGGGGTGGCACAGAATATTGGACAGCAGCAAAAAAAAAAAAAAAAAAAAAAAAAAAAAAAGGAAAAAGAATGAGTGGCGTGGGGGTAGTGCCATTGTAAGTGGTACAGAAGATGAGACAGTAAAAAGCAAGAAACCCAGATGAATATTTCCTGAGCGCTTGGAATGTGTGTGTTGCAGTTTTGAGGACAGTTTCAGCAGCCCACTGGACTGGAACCATGGCTTGCTGATGCTGAACCAGTTCAGCGTGGAGTTCCAGCGGCCTCTGCCCCTGTAAGCTCCTTTGTGGCAGGCTGGCTTGTGCCCAGTGTGGTTGTGCGCTGAGGGATGGTGGCCCCTGTAAGCTCCTTTGTGGCAGGCTGGCTTGTGCCCAGTGTGGTTGTGCGCTGAGGGATGGTGGCCCCTGTAAGCTCCTTTTGTGGCAGACTGGCTTGTGCCCAGTGTGGTTGTGCGCTGAGGGATGGTGGCCCCTGTAAGCTCCTTTGTGGCAGACTTTGTGCCCAGTGTGGTTGTGCGCTGAGGGATGGTGGCCCCTGTAAGTGCCCAGACTGGCTTGTGCCCAGTGTGGTTGTGCGCTGAGGGATGGTGTGTGAGTGTGTGTGGTTCTGGGAGTGCAGACACAAAGTATTGAGAAAAGTAACCCGACCGGGTGGGGTGGGGTGGGGGGTGGGGGAGATTACGAGGAAGGAGACCCTTCTTAATATCATTTCATTGGTACCTCTCTCCATGCTGGAAGTAATGGTAAGTAGGTTACATAACTGCCAACCGTTATTAATATTTAGTCACTTTTATCCAGTTGAATCACAGTACAAATTCATTTTCTTCAGTACTTTACTAATTTAAAAGGAAAAAAAAAAAAAAAAAAAGTAAAAGTAAGAGGTAAGATGATGAAAACAGCAAAAACAAACAGAATAGGTTTCATGCAGGTCGTTATTACTAATGAGTGTGATGTTCGGTCTACATGTGCACAGGTTTGTTTTTTCTTGGATGAAACCATGCTGCCAGGTGATGAATTGACGAGTGTAATATTCGTGTATATGTGCACATATTTGTCTCACTAAAAATTGATAGAACTGTATATAACATAGAGCATATGCTGTACTGGATGAAATGTCAAGATCTATGTATGTATGAAGGCATTTACATAACTATGCATGTGTCAAGGTGACATATGTGTACATGGGATATGTATATATAATCTATTCCTGTCTGTCTGCCTGCCTGTCTGTCTGTCTCTCTCTCTCTCTATGCATATATATATATATATATATATATATATATATATATATATATATATATATATATATATATATGTCTGTGCGTGTGTGCTTGTGTACTGCATTCTTAGATTGTATGCTTTATGGTGTATTATGGTTGTATGTGATGCATAAAAACAAATACATGAAAAACAGTTTTAAAAGATAGAAAAAGATATCACTCTGTCTCTCTCTGTGGTACCTATCCTACATGATGGTTGATGACAAAGACCCAAACTCCCCCCCCCCCCCCCCCCCCCCCCCCCCCCCCTCCATTTATACAACAGTTTGGAAAATGCCCCCCACCTTCCACTGCCATCCCCAGCTTTTACAAAAATTAAGATTTGTTCACATCCTATCTAGAGGATTACTCATACTTTTTGAAAAGTATACCATAGCAATTTTTGAGTAGACAGTTCTGCTTGTTAGTGCCCAAAGCAGTTAAGCTGTAGTCACCAAGACGTGCCCTAAGCCGCGAAAGAGAGTCCCATTTTTATTTACTGATAAACGAAAATGTGTGATGTTCTGTCATCTGACTTTGGTGTGCTTCAGAGTAACACTGAGAACAGGCCAAGATTTGTGCTTGTGGTGGAACACTTTGGACTCCATAATCTCCATGAAGGGTTCTACAACAAAAATCAGCCTAAAAACATGGTGAGTAGCATTCCTGTTTTGTGATATTGTGCCAGGGAGGGGTTGATAGACGTGTTTTGTTTTTGGTCTTGTAAACGGGGCCGTAATAGCTCAGTTGGTAGAGCGCCAGACTCGTAATCCAAGGTTGCGGGTTCGAATCTCTGCTGGGCCATTTCAGCACAGGGTGATTTTTCCCTTAGAGTTAACATTGGTTCTAACTCCATTTCCCATATAGTCCTTCAAATGAGACTATAAATTGAGGTTCCGTGTGTGAATGCACGCATAACATCTTGCACACACGTGAAATCCCATCACCAACTTTCAGAAGAGAAGGCCAGTTTGGCCTTTGGTATGGATGACACATTACACATAGCATGCACCTTCCCCGAAGATCGAGTATGGCTGCCTTAATGGCGGGATAAAAAATGGTCATGCACACAAAACTCCACTCCCTTTGTTGAGCAGATGGGATTTATACCTACCTGTCTATACAGGGAGTGTCCGCAGGAGTATCATCAGCCTGCGCATGCAGAAGAAGAAGAAGAAGGTCTTGTAAACTCAGCATTGTGATGGTGAGTTTTTTTTTTGGGGGGGAGGGGGGGGTTATGAAAAGAGAGACAGAGAGAGTGTGTGTGTGGTGTTGAGCGGAAGGGTCAACGTAGGGGTTGATTGTGATGTGTGGGGATGTTGATGTGTATCTTTGTTATGGGAGTCAAGTTAAAGTAAGTTGATGTGTGGATTGATGTGCACTGGATCTAAATGCAGACATGCTTGAACATTGGCTTGTTTGGTTTTGAAATTACCCTCAATAAAGATGGTGTGCACAGGGCTGCTAAATGACCCTCAATAGAGATGGTGTGCACAGGGCTACCAAATGACCCTCGATAGAGATGGTGTGCACAGGGCTACCAAATGACCCTCGATAGAGATGGTGTGCACAGGGCTACCAAATGACCCTCGATAGAGATGGTGTGCACAGGGCTACCAAATGACCCTCGATAGAGATGGTGTGCACAGGGCTACCAAATGACCCTCGATAGAGATGGTGTGCACGATAGAGATGGTGTGGATAGAGATGGTGTGCACAGGGCTACCAAATGAATGACCCTCAATAGAGATGGTGTGCACAGGGCTACCAAATGACCCTCAATAGAGATGGTGTGCACAAGGCTACCAAATGACCCTCAATAGAGATGGTGTGCACAGGGCTACAAATGCTAGGCCTCTGGCCAGGCATGCTTTGATTGCATCAACAACACATAATTGCAAGATTGTGAGATGAAAGGCTATGCCAAAAAAATCAATCATAAAAAAAAAAAAAAATTTTTTTCAACTCACACTACGCGGAGGTAATGGCAACCTGAAACAGAACCAAGACAACACAGATCTTTAGACTATGTTTGGTTAAAGAATGGCCAAGTTCTATGTAAGCAAGGAATAAGAAGGTAGAAGAAAAATCACTGCAGAGGGTGATGATTTTGCCGCCTTATCAATTGGTTGCTGTTGACAGCCATTCTGTTTTTTGATGGTCAGGTCAAAACCAGGTGATAACTGGCGAGATGTGGGTCTCTGTAGTCCAGCACCATGTGATGTGTGCAGTGAAGTGGGACTGAAAGCCCTGTGGAGTCTCACCTGGCACAGACAATTCAATGTCAGAATGCTGCCCTTGGTGCTTTTGAGACCAGGGCAGCTCTGTCTGTTGCTAGTCAGAAATAGACGGTGGCTCTAGAGAGGCAAAAAAAAAAAAATAGTGTGGCCATGGGAGATAGGTGGAGGGGTGTTTTCCCAACCATAACTTAACAATGACCATTGTGTGAAAACTGATAGTATGGTGACATTGTTAAAAAGTTATAATTATGTGAAGATAGTGAAGTGATTGGGACTATAATTTTTGGAAGTGGATAAGTTCGGATCTAGGATGTTGCTGCAGGTACATCTGTCAAGAAGGAAACATTTCTTTCTTTGTAGAATAATTCAAACATGAATGGTGTTTTTTCACTGTCTCATCATAAATTCCATGTTGACAGTTCATTTTTTTTCCCCTGAACAGAATGGCAGATACAGACGTCCAAGCAAAAGCCAAGGAAGTGGAGACACGCTTTGGGTAAGTTGGGGCTGGAAATGGTGTCATGTGAATGTATAGGTATGGTGGATTTCTGTGCACATGTATTGACATGTGGGTGCTGATTTTGTGTTGCTCAAGCATATTTGTATGTACTCTATGATATATTCACAATTTGAAACAGCACTGGGAAATGTATGGAGTTTTGAATTCATCATCATGGTGCATTTGAAATGAAAAGTTAGATTTATCACTTAAAAAAAAAGAAGAAAAAAATTGTATTTTTTATTTCACAGAAAGTGATCAGGCATGACGTTCTTCCTCTCTTTGTTTAGATTTACACCTTTGTTGGTGGTTTCAGCAGAAAATAAAAACTACAGAAAGAAAAAAGAAAAAGTCAGAGAAAACAAGGCTAGTGCCTGATTTTGATCCTGAAAAGTCCAGTATCAGCAGTGAAAACACGATGCTATGAAAAGAAGGATTTATCAGGGTTTTTTTTTGTTTGTTTGTTGTTAAAGAATTGATCAGACATGACTTCAGTGAAAAGTCCAGTATGAACATTGCACTTACCATGTACAATGGAAAGTGCACCTGTTTGGCTTGCTATCCCCACTCCAGTACATGCAAAGGCCTGGTGGATTGTGTCTGGGTGAGACAGCTGTTTTGCTTGTTGTCCACACTCCAGTACATGCAAAGGCCTGGTGGATTGTGTCTGGGTGAGACAGCTGTTGGCTTGTCCCCGCTTCAGTACATGCAAAGGCCTGTGGATTGTGTCTGGGTGAGACAGCTGTTGGCTTGTCCCCGCTTCAGTACATGCAAAGGCCTGGTGGATTGTGTCTGGGTGAGACAGCTGTTGGCTTGTCCCCACTCCAGTACATGCAGAGGCCTGGTGGATTGTGTCTGGGTGAGACAGCTGTTAGGCTTGTCCCCACTCCAGTACATGCAGAGGCCTGATGGATTGTGTCTGGGTGAGACAGCTGTTTGGCTTGTTGTCCCCACTCCAGTACATGCAGAGGCCTGATGGATTGTGTCTGGGTGAGACAGCTGTTTGGCTTGTTGTCCACTCTCCAGTACATGCAGAGGCCTGATGGATTGTGTCTGGGTGAGACAGCTGTTTGGCTTGTTGTCCACTCTCCAGTACATGCAGAGGCCTGTTGGATTGTGTCTGGGTGAGACAGCTGTTTGGCTTGTTGTCCACACTCCAATACATGCAAAGGCCTGGTGGACTGTGTCTGGGTGAGACAGCTGTTTGGCTTGTCCCCACTCCAGTACATGCAGAGGCCTGGTGGATTTTGTCTGGGTGAGACAGCTGTTGGCTTGTCCCCGCTTCAGTACATGCAAAGGCCTGGTGGACTGTGTCTGGGTGAGACAGCTGTTTGGCTTGTTGTCCCACTCCAGTACATGCAAAGGCCTGGTGGACTGTGTCTGAGTGAGACAGCTGTCTGACTTGTTGTCCCCACTCCAGTACATACATGCAGAGGCCTGGTGGATTGTGTCTGGGTGAGACAGCTGTCTGACTTGTTGTCCCCACTCCAGTACATACATGCAGAGGCCTGGTGGACTGTGTCTGGGTGAGACAGCTGTCTGACTTGTTGTCCCCACTCCAGTACATACAGAGAGGCTGGTGGACTGTGTCTGGGTGAGACAGCTGTTGACTTGTTGTCCCCACTCCAGTACATACATGCAGAGGCCTGGTGCACTGTGTCTGGGTGAGACTGCTGTCTGACTTGTTGTCCCCACTCCAGTACATACATGCAGAGGCCTGGTGGATTGTGTCTGGGTGAGACAGATTATGACACTTGTCAAGACCTAACAACCCATTCCAGTCTGTGCATCCATTTATATCATTTTAGCAGATTATGGCACTTGTCAAGACATAATGACCTATTCTTATCTGACTGTCCATGTATAATCTTTGAAGCAGATTATGGCACTTGCAAAGACATAACGATCCACTGCAGTCTGTCTGACGTGCTTCAGGAAGACCATCGCGCTGATCAAGACGCTGAATGAGGAAATGACCATCCAGAGCAGTGGTGATGTGCCGGTCTCTCAGCTCCTGGACCAGATGCTGCAGTCAGTAGGCATGCAGGAGAGTTCTGCCCAGTCACAGGCACAGGGCCAGCAGGACGGTGAGTGGGCCGTGGGCAGTGGACATCTTCCAGACACAAAAATGGAAGCTGTTTGACGCTGGTTAAAAAAAAGTCAATCAGCAGAGATGATCAGTTCTTAGAAAGACTCAGAAACTTGTGAGAATGTAGTTTATCCACAGAGTGTATATTTTCTTTTCCTTTCTCTCTCTTTCTCCCCCTCCCCCCACCCCCACCCCCCCCCCCCCTCCCTTCTTCTCCCTCATGCTGTCCACTGGCAAAATATGTAACAGATTGTTTCCAACATAAAAAGGGTAGGATGAGTCGATGCTCTAGCTGAACAGTCGTATTACTGTAAGATAGGATGAGTCGCTGCTCTAGCTAAACGATAGTCTTATTGTAAGGATGAGTCGCTGCTTTAGCTAAAAATAGTCTTGTTGTAAGGACGAGTCACTGCTGTAGCTAAACGATAGTCTTATTGTAAGGACGAGTCACTGCTCTAGCTAAACAATAGTCTTATTGTAAGGATGAGTGACTGCTCTAGCTAAACGATAGTCTTATTGTAAATAGGATGAGGCGCTGTTCTAGCTAAACGATAGTCTTATTGTAAGATAGGACAAGAGGATGCTGCTGTAGCTAAAAACAATAGTCCCCAAGTTTTGACATTCATTTGATATTAAAGTACAAAGGTTCCTGCTGTATGGACAATTCAGACTACATTAATTTTGTCTTTTTTGTGATTTATATTCTCTTTTAAGGGAAGTTCTCACTTCTCACTCTTTCCTCCATACCCCCCACCCCCCCCCATAGCTGTCCTCTCTCTGTCTCTTGCTTTCCCATATTGTTTGATTAAAGCCTAAAATGTTTAGCAGGTACTAGAACTAAACTTTCCTCTGATCGTCCTCAAGGCCAGAGAAAAAAAAACAGAAGTAGGGGTCAAAGTCAAGAAGTAGGGACAACACACAAATGACGTTTGACACCCACAGGCAATAGAACTGTTCTTTCCGGAGGTGTCTGAACAGATGTATGTGTGTGTGTTTCCCCTCCGTTCCTGCCGAAGAGATCTCTTTCCTGCTGTGCCTTGCGGAATGTTGGTAATGGTTGGAAGTGGTTTTCTAGCTGTTCCCTTGGACAGCGCAGATAGCTGTGGTATATGATGTATAAGTGAAGTGGATGAAACTCGGCTACGCGGTTCCAGTCTACCTAGTTGAGCCCACAACAAAACTCAGCCCTGAGTTGGAGCTGGCAGGTGCCAAAAAAATCCCACAAATCAGGCTGGGGAACTCTTCTCGGATCCGAGGATCCCCGAGATTTTTCAAAGTGACTTATGAGAAAAAGAAATCAGGTCTGAGAAAAAAAAGTCCTGCCGAGAAAAAAATCATAAAGGACTTGATCACTCTGAGTCTGTTACCGTTACATAGCAGTATTTCCAGTCCAGGTTTTCATCATCCTATTTTCAAGGCAGTGCCGCCTGAGGTTGTGAGGGTATTTCCACGTGCTTTATGAAACTGTGTGAAGAGATAGTGAGTGTTGACTATGATAAATATAAACTGTTTCCAGATTGAATAAGTTTGAGGGTGATGTATCATTAGTAGAGGAACTACCTGTTTATGGCGCTCAGTTTGTGAAGACTGAAGTTGAACAAGGCACACATACAAGAGTGGAGTGAGTGTTGACTATATACAGTACTAGACTGATGCCGGTATTTGACTTTGAATAAATATGTGGATGATGCATCATTTAGTAGATACATACACTGAACATTACTGGGACTCAGTTCATGAAGTCTGAATTACTGAACTTTTGAAGCAAGGCACTACAGAACATCAAAGAAAATGGAGAAAAGTAAGTAGTTTTTTTTCTGTATGATTTTTCTTCTCATGCTGCATGGTAAAGAAGATATTTTTAGTTTGGTTTCTTTGCATGTCACATGGTAATCTGCCTATCACGAGAGGCCGCGAAAGGGTCTTAAAAAATGCTAAAATTCATTTCGGCCGAAGGGCTTTGCCCCCCTGGGCCCCCCACCAAGGGCGTGCCCCTGGACTCCACCAGGGCCTAGGTGGCCCCTGGACTCCAGCCTTTTTTTTTTCCCAAGATTTTTTTTTATCATCTGTTCCCCAGCCTGACAAATGAAAGCCATGATTTTCTGATCTGGAGGTTAACGACTGCTGTGGGGCAAATGGTTGGTTTATCTGATTTCTGACTCATTTGCAGGCAGTGGTCTTGCAGTGCCACCCAGGACGACGGGAATGTTGCATATACACTTCAGTCAGCCAGGCCAAATGCGCTGTTTGAACTGTGAGGATTTCATTGTCAGCCCCGAGCAGCAGGCAGTGCTGGATTCTATTCCAGGTAGCATGATATGTCAGCGAGTTCTTTGTGCAGTTTGTTTGTGTGTATGTGTGTGTGTGTGTTCTGCATGAAGGCAGACGTGTGTGTATTGTGATTTTGTAAGGTTTGTGTGTGTGTGTGTGTGTGTGTGTGTGTGTGTGTGTGTGTGTGTGTGTTCCTGTTGCGTTCCTCTTTTTTCCCTTCAAGAAAATTTGATCATTTTAGTCTGTCAGTTAATGTGTGACACTTTTGAAGATGCTGTTTCAACTAATTTACGCATACTTCCTGTCAGGGTATGACTAGTCTGTGATCTATGTAGATAGCCAAGACTCTTGGGCTGTGCTTAGTCTGTGATTAGTCTTGTTATCTATTTAGATAGCCAGACAGGTTGGCTATGATTAGTCTGTGATCTATGTAGAGCCGAGACTGTTGGGCTATGATTAGTCTGTGATTAGTCTTGTTATCAATGTAGATGCCACAACAGGTTGGCAGTGATTAGTCTGTGATCTATGTAGATAGCCGAGACTGTTGGGCTGTGAATGTGATTAGCCTGTCATATGTTTTAGCGTTATTCAGTTCAGTTCTGCCGCCTTCTGCTGCATGTTTACACAGTTGATACCTGCATGTGCTGTTGCTGTGTTCCCAGAGTGGAAGGACAACTACATACCACCCGCTTCTGAAAGCTCAGAGGAGCCGTCATCAATACCAAGTGCTGGTGCTTCTCTGGACCTTGCCTTCGAGGGTCCTACTCTGCGACAGGAGACGGGCCAGGTCATGGGTCATCCCTCCACAGCTGCCAAGCACACGAGCGACCAGGATGACGCTGGGTGTGACTTGAACGACAGACCAGCAAGAGAAGCGCCTTTAGGAGAGGAAGCAGAGTCAGTTGGTGCAGGGAAGGAAACAAATTCCGATTTAGCACGTGCCATGTGTGCTGCTGGCATGGGCCATAGCAAAGACGTTGCCATGGATGACGTCGAGTCTGATGTGGGAAGGAGGCTGGTGGACAAGAGACATGGCCATGCAGCAGCGGCTGATGACAGCGCTCATGCACTGGACAGAGTTGAAGCAGGAAAGAGATCAACAGGCAGAGGACAGTCCAGGAATCTTGCAACATCTGAACAAGATGGCTCTGCAGCCAGTGCGCCCACAGCTGACATCTCTGAGGCTTCAAAAAGTTCAGGGGTAAGAAAGGACACGTTGATAGAACCATAAAGGAAGGGTGTGGGAGAGATTAAGGTGTGGTGAAGATGGTAGATTATGACGTTTATCTACTTTTGTTAATAAAGGTAGAAGAGTTCATGATTTGTAGGCAGGGATGAAGAAAGTTCATTGGTGTATAGTTATTTAGTGAAAGAAAAAGAAACCATTGTGTCAAGCCAGGTGAAAAATAGCTTACAGGCTTAGTTATACCCCCAGAGTCATCTTTAAGTGTTTTTAATGGTTTGTGTGTGTATGATTTTTTTTTTCTTGTCTGATCACCAGTACCCTTGAATGGCATTACTCACACACCCACTCATTCTGATTCTTCCATGCACAACCGTACCTAGACTCCCATCTTTTAGTCTCAGTGCCAGTAGTCCACAGGGAGCTGTCAGTGTCAGGTCGTCATGAAGCAACCCACCAACAGAGGCACTGCACTCCTGCTGAATCATTTTTTAAGGTAACAGCAGACATGCCTACCCATACGTTTTTTGAGTATCTCATGTGCCATTTTATGAAAAATAGACTATTCAACTTAAAAATATCCCAGCAAAAAAGGTTTAGCCTTTTTTTTTTAATGGTAGTTTTTGTACACTACATTGGACAACTTGTGCAAGTAAACTATGTATTTCTGGACTGTGCCAGCCAATATTGTTTGTGGCAAATGGACTGCTTTATGCATATTCACATGGTGGAGCATCCACTGGTAATTGTTTGTGACACAAAGACTACTTATGCATATTCATCCAAGTGGAACATCCACTGGTAATTGTGACACACAAAGACTACTCATGCATATTCATCCAAGTGGAGCATCCACTGTAATTGTGACAGAAAGACTACTGATGCATATTCATCCAAGTGGAGTATCCACGGGTAATTGTGACTCATAGACTACTCATGCATATTCTGCCTAGTGGAGCACCCACTGGTAAGCGCGTGACACAAAGTTTACTCATGCATATTCGTCCTAGTGGAGTATCCTCAGGTAATTGTGACTCATAGACTACTCATGCATATTCATCCTAGTGGAGCACCCACTGGTAATCGTGACACAAAGACTACTCATGCATAGTCGTCCTAGTGGAGCATCCTCTGGTAATTGTGACACAAAGACTACTCATGCATATTCCGCTTAGTGGAGTACCCGCTGGTAATTGTGACACAAAGACTACTCATGCATATTCATCCTAGTGGAGCATCCACTGGTAATTGTGACACAAAGAATACTCATGCATATTCATCCATCCTAATGTAGTATGTCCCGTCGTTTACCGTGAACACCACTTTCTCCACCAGCATGAAGCAAGCAGCACCCCGTGAGATAATCCTCCAGGTGCCATACCACTTTCCCTGACAACAGGTCTTTGCAGATTCACCCAGGGATTAGTGAATCATCTGGTAGCAAATCATTTCCGTTTTGTATGCAGTGTTGGTTGAGAAATGTGAGCAGTACTCTAAGAGACGTATCTGCTGAGGGGAGGAAACTCAGCAGTGCGCTCCCAGCCCTCCAACTGAGCTAACGGTAGGTTCCACAACTTGGGGTAGAGCTGGCTGTGTCTGGTTACTCTCACAAACACCCAGCCAGTGGGACTACCACTGGAACTGGGTAGGCTGCTTGTTCAGTTCAGATCTGTGGATGGCAGCTGTGTGAACATTCTCCTGTGGCATGAAGCAGTGTAACTAGACAACTGCCTCCACCATGGTTATGCTTTCATCCACTCATGTTGGTTGGCTTCAGACCTGTGAACCTGTATGCTTTTTTGCTGTATTTTGTACATGTTTGCAAAAAAAAAAGACGACGATTACAAAGAATTAAAAAAATTTTTTTTTTGAAATTAAGTGCGTGTAATGAAAATTTAACTAGTCATGAAGTTCACGAGCAGCAATCGCACTCGCAGAGTGAAGCCATGTTGTAGTCTTGATATGCCAGTTTGGTTGCTTTGACCAAAGAGAGACAACTCTTGCACACTCCTGCAAGCAAAGTCATGTCTGGCGGTGCCTGCTTCATGAACAAAATGCTGATACATTGGAACAACAGCTTCGCCTTGGCTTAAGGCTGTGTCAGACCAATTGACATTGGCTAGAACACCAAGGCTACATCAAAATGTTGTTATGCTTAGCATAGCTATGCAGGGATTTGTCTTTAGTCGTGACAAGCTCCTAGCATACACCATCAGTCTCTCGAAATCCCACAAAGTCAGAGTGTGGCTGTACACACGTGGCAGGGTTATAAAAAACAGTCACACACATAATGTTCTCATCCACAGTTGATGCATTTGTACTATAGCGTTCAAGTGTTTCGGCTGTTTGGATGATCCATGGAGTCTTTTAGCCAGGGTACGACAACAACAACACGATGTGAGACACAAACACTTTGGGACAACAACAGCTGCGACTACAGGCCCTGAAATACAGAGGTTGAGGGGTGGGGGCAACAACTAGAGAACATGAAATTTGTGCTAAAATATGGTGCAATGAGCCAGTATGAAAGACATTTGGTGATTACAGAAACTACGTTACTATAATTAGGGCAATGTAATGCTTTCCTCTGTGTGTGTGTGGGGGGGAGAACTTCTCAAACGCCCATCCCCCTTCCACTTTTATAAAGATTTGGAAGATGAACAATAACACACACACTTGCACACGCGCGCGCGCACACACACACACACACACATTCACACACACATACACATACATTGGTTCTTTAAAAAAAAAAAAAAATGTACACACACTTTATAGAAATACTCATTTTTGTGGAAAAGTACACCAGTGTCAGTCTTAGGGTGAAGAGATCTATGGTTCATAAACTGTCACCTCCAACTACTGAACTGATTTTAGCCAAACTTTTTGGAGAGATGGGATATAGCGCGTGAAAAATACAAAACTTTGGTATAAATCCCTAATATAGATTAGGATCAAGTCATAAATCAGGAGCCGTTAAAAGATATTTTTTTTTTTTACAAATTTTCACTGAACATGAGCATTGTGAAGTTTTCGATGATGAGTTGATAACATTCTAGTTAATTGCATAATTGTCATAGAATATTAAAACTTTCTACTGATGTATCCGTCAACATTGTGTAGTTTTCATATGCAAACTATAAAAATAAAGAAAGATGCATGAAAAGTAAATCTTTCAGTCCGTACTTACTATTTCTTCCCCAGCTAGTAAAATAATTTTGTTTGCATTTGATCACAACAGTGGAGAAAAAATGAACAAAAAGGTCATTGTGTGTGTGTGTGTGTTTTGTTTTTCTGGGGGGAGGAGGGGGGGGGGGGGGGTTGCATGCTACAGTAAACACTTTTTTTTTTCTTTTTCAAACATTTTGGTGCAGATCTGGTATCCACTCAATGGTGGTGGTGGTCTGTGCTTACCGAAGTGTCCTTTCTATTGTGTCTTTTTCTTTTTTTTTTTAAGAGATTTAGCAGATGTTTTGGTGACCTGAATCTGTGACATGTTGATACTGTGGAGAGTAGGCATTGTTTTAAGCCTTTTCTTTTCTTTTTAGACGGTTAGCTCAAAAGTCCAGATCCTGTTTCTCAGGGGAGGTAAAAAGTGGGTGTAAGTCATGGTCGTTCCTCCTCCTCCAGTCTCACAGTGTCTGTCTGTTTCAGGAGTGCTCTGCCCATCACCCTGACGTGTCCTTCACCATCTCCGCTTCCAGCATTCTGGGGACAACAGTTCCAGCCTGGGGGACGATCCCGCATCACCCCTTGTAAAACACCGTCAGTCAGGCCGCTCAGACTTCTGCGACTGTCAGGCTGGAGACAGTGTGAGTCTTCTCGACAATCAGAAAGTCCAGCAGCAGGGACAGAATCAGGGAAACGGTCCGTCAGCCCATGGAACAGTCAATAGGTCGGCTGTCTCCACTTCATCTGTCGCCTCTAAACCTGTGCCAGTTGACAGAACAACTGTAGTTACTTCAAGGAGTATTGTTGTCCTTAGTTCAAAGGTGGAAGTGGCTAAGAAAACAAAATCAAGTGCAGCCCGTGTGACTGGATGCGCCCAGAAGAGAGAGGGCGGTAGTTTAACATCGGAGAAAGACCTGCCCACCAAACAGAGCCGTTCTGGTGTAGTGCAGTGTTTCAACACTCAGCCAGAAAATGAGGAAGGTGTAGAGGATGAGGTGCCTGCTTGCCATATATTTGTACCATCAGACATAACTTCACCAGAGCTGGCGTCAGGATCCATTAGCTCTGAAACCAGGCAGGGAGGTGCTGCATGTGATGGTCACACAGCGCTGCCTTCCACACAGGGCTTTGTGCCCTCCGACTTGGTGACCCAAGACTTCTTACCTGATGAGTCATCTTGCCCACAGCAGGGCATGGCGGAAGGCAGAGATGGTGATGGAGACGAGCAGGCTGTGGTGAACCCTGTGGGTCTTGGTCAGGGCAATGATCACACTGGTCCCACAGAAGGAGGCCTTCATGTTGCCAGGCACCCTCCAGAAGGCACAAGAAAGGTCAGCTAGCGTCGGAGAAGGGTCAGCATGTTTCTGCTTCACAGTGCCAGCAGCATGTGGCAAACATGCAAGACAGTATCGGGCCAGATTCACATCTGGTGGAGGACCCCCCAGAGTTCCGTGTTTATCATTCTACTCAGATCACATCAACTAACAGTGGTCAGTCATTTTCTGTCCTGGACCTGTCACCCATTGAGGGCGGTCATAATGTTGAAAAACAAAACAGCATTTCTCCCAGTGACAGAGAACACCAGGAAAGGACAGAATGCCGTAAACACGAAACACAGAAAAAGCCACAATGACAGCATTGTTTCAGTACCTCAGATGAACAGACACGAGGAACAGAGCACCATTCCTCCACCAGCTAAGATTTCAACACATCACACGAACAATGAAACCAGCCAGGACAGTGCCAATGCCAGCCGAGTGTTAGTCAGCTGTTCACTGTCCAGCGACTCTGAGGACGCCTTGATCGAGATTTGATGCAGCAGGCGAAGCAGCAGGGGGCAACCCGGACTCCTGCCAACGTCCAGCCTGGAAGTAGCGGTGAAACTGTCATAGTTCCGGATTCCAGTCAAGAGGATGTCATCGTCATCACTTCAAGCGAAAACAGTGTCGGGGAGGCAGATGTCAAGTTGTCAGAGACTGAAGTGCATACTGTGGGAGAGCTCCATGACCTTGTTCACAAGACACGCCACACCAGGGTGGGAGAAAGTACAGCTTCCTCCCACAAACCAGGAGTGTCTGATAAACCACAGGGCCCGCAGTCCCCTTCCAAGGGGGGTTATTCCTCCTGCAAACCAGGAGTTTCTAAGAAAGCAGTGTGCCTACAGTCTCCCAGAGAGGGGTTTTCATCCTGCAAACCAGGAGTTTCTGTTAAACCGCAGTCCTCCAGGGCAGGATCTCGTCAAAGCAGAACAGAGAAATCCTCAGCTACAGGAAAGGATAATGTTTGCAACAACGTGTGTGCACAGATAAAGATATCCGAACAACCTATGATGGCCCGTTAAAAACTTTGAAGAAGAGTGCTGATTTGCAAGATTCAGTCAAAAAATCAAACTATGTCAGAAAGCAAACACAAGTACAAAAATGTGGTCACTGTCTGCTTCTGTGTCAGATAGAAGGCAGCCTATGTCGAAGCAGTCAGTGGGATTAGAGAATCCATCCATAACAAGTGTTGTAACATCTGACAGTGATGACTCAGAAGATGGACAAACAACGCCATCTGTAAGCCGTAAAAGAGTCCGCCCTTGGGACAGCAATCACGTACATCTTCGCAAACGATCCAGACAGAAGGTAAGAGTAGATGTTTGCTCACGTTCTTGGAAAGACAAACCAACAGCATGGGAGCAGGGTGATGTTGATATTTCACATTGTGATGAAGGACCAAACACGCCATCTCATACCTTTTGTGTCCGTGACAGTCGGTCACCCAGTGAGAACAGACAGACAAAGGATGCCTCCCATCAAAAACAAATCATGCCACACTTCTTTCCTAGAGTGCAACTAGTCAGAGCAGCTGAAGCAGAGAGCAGAGCAACCAAAGCAGAGAACAGAGTCCTGATCACCCAAGCAGATTTGAGAAAGAAAACTTCACATGCTCATCGAAACTCCCACACCAACACACGTGCACAAACAGGGGAAAGAGCAAGTGTTTCTGGACAACGTGGGCGCATTTCTTACAGAGGAAGAACAGACACATCATCTGATGACAGTGACGACATGTCATTGACACCACTTTCCAAAGGGGAGAGCCTCAAGAAACATGTCAGTGACACCACGCTTTCCAAAAGGGGAGAGCCACGAGAAACAAACAAACAGCAAAAGATGTAGTAGAGAACAAACAGCAAATGACACTGCTGGAAACAGTTGTAGTAGAGAACAATCAGCAAATGACACTGCTGGAAACAGATGTAGTAGAGAACAAACAGCAAATGACACTGCTGGAAACAGATGTAGTAGAGAACAAAAGCAAATGACACTGCTGGAAACAGATGTAGTAGAGAACATTCTACAGATTGCTTTCCTGACGATGTTCCTGTTTCTCAACACAATCGTAAAAGAACAAATCATTCATCCAGTGCAGCAAGTAGGGACACATGTAACACAGGGCGGAATGATAGGGGCAAACAAGGTTGCAATGCTGTCGAAAGACGTCACACCACAAGTTCACCCACACATTCTCACACCTCTCATTCTCCACCAGCCCAAGGTGTATCCACAAGTAACCTAAGGAGGATGGACAGCAGTGACAGAGAGGGCAGTTCCGTTGGAAGGGGTCAAAGCACATCACCTTTGCATTGTCCTATTGATAAAGTGAGAAATTCCCGTCATTCTCCATCAGTCTGTGATGTGGTTCAACCATCAAGGACTACTACTGTGAAAATCACAAGCCGTAAAACGCCTTGTGCAAGGTTGCAGGGATTCGAGTCATCGGACACAGACGAGGAGCAGACCTCAGAAGCATACTCCAGAGATGAAATCAGTCGAGTGTGGGTACTCATGGACGAGTGGCTGAAACACAGGGCAAGGTCGGAAGACCCCGAGCAAAAGAGACTCCGACGGTTGAAACTAACTGAGGACATGCTTAAAAAGGTAGAAGAATGTTTTAGGTCGACCATCCAAATAATGGTCAACGCTATGGGGTTGAGCCAGCGCTATACATTTGGCATGCTGCTTACACACTGTGTCGTACTGAAGCTTGAGGAGTGACAGAATTTTTTTTTTCTTTGTTTGTTTGCACATGCAAGCACCAGGGGAAAGTACAGGGCTAGACTGACCGTGTAATGTACACAGGTCTCTCCCACTGAGCTGATACAATATACAGAAACAAAAGCAATAGTCCACCAAAGGGAAGAAAACAGTGTAGAAACCACAATGCCACTCTTTTTGAAAAAGGCCACGTGGCCGAAAATTAGAAGAGTGGCATTATATTTTTTTTTCTCTGATAGTTTTTTTCTTGATAGGGTTGTACCAGAATTAGGTCAGTCAGAGGTTGTGGCATCCCACCACCCCTACTTCCCCCAACAATACTATGCCCAGAAAGCAAGCAGTTGCCGTGTCAACAGACAGGGTTTTTTTTTTGTTGTTGATTGGTTCAAGATCCGACAGTGAATGTGTTGATATGAAGAGAACATTATATATACAAAAAAAAAAGTCACGTAATTCTTTCCACTGCATTTACTGAGAGAGTGCAAAATTCTATGGAAAGGATGCATACTTTTCACACTTTTTTTTTTTTTTTTTTGGCTGGCCCAACCTCTGCGCCACCTCAGAGGCAGTGCACACATGCCGCTCATTCTGACACCCCATCCACAGCCACAGCCCAGTCAGCCCCGCCGCAGCCCTGGCACCAACAATCCACAGGGAGCAGTCAGTGTCAAGTCGTCAAGAGGCAACCCACCGGAGAAGACACTGCACTGCTGCTGAGTCACTTCGGTGGTGTTCAGTGGCACCTGTTCTGATCTAACATACGCAGGACACCCCCCTACTAACCCCCCTACTGACGACAATAATTGCTTAGTCGCGGAGCCGGCGTGAGTGAGCTCTCCCTCTGGAGGGCGCCACCACGTCCGTCCAACGACAGCCCCCATGGACTTACCGATACCGCTGACCCCCACAGAACCAAACCAAGGCCACAGACGTGGAGAGGACATCGAAACTGAGGTCACCATGAGAGCAGGGCATGAAGGGCCACAGAATTTGAGACTTTTTTTTTTTTAATGCTGATCGATTGAATGAGGATGATTAAGATGATGCTACGGATTTCCATTTCGGTCTGAGACTGCATGACAGAGCTGTACTCTATGCTTCCTTTCATAATATATCCCGGCATCAACCAGGCCCGAGAGATACAGACACCTGCAGTGTGGTCAGGAAATTTGAGCAACACTCTCAGAAACGCATCCATTAAGTGGATGAAACTCGACTGTGTGGTCCCAGTCTTCCCAACTGAGCCTGTAGCAAACTCAACTCTGGGTAGGAGCCGGTCGGGGCAGAAAAACCACATGACTCTGATGGGATTCAAACCCACGACCTCCCAGCCGGGAGTCCGCAACACTAACCACTTCGCCATGGCAGCTGGTCTTTTCGCACTTTTTTTTCTGCTATAGAAAAATATATATATATATATATACACAGTAGTATACCTTCTTTGCATTGATCATTTTGTGAAGGACTGCGAAATTATATTTTAAAGCCATAAGATGAAATCAAGAAGACAAGTCAAGTTTTTTTTTTTTTTTTTTTTGGTTCGCCATTGTCATGACTCATATAGTAAAAATTGAACGTATTGAAGGCGCATGTCAGAGATTTGTGTTTCTTCGTCTTCGTGTGTTGCTATATTTGAGCAAGCTGACCTGTTATGAGATATTTTCCTTTTTTTTTTTTTTTTTTTTTTTTTGCTGTTGACTGCAGTGTTGTTTTTGTGTCGTCAAAACGATAGCGTTGTCTAAACCGGATCATTTTGTCGGCTGTTTGCTGACGATGGTGTGGTTAGAGCACCAGCTCAGCAGGCCTAGGAACTCGTGACTGGCACCTGAAGCAAAGAGTGAAGGTGTCACATGTGGAGGGCTGGAGACACCAGGCAGGCGGGCGACAAGAGTTCATCAGGGAGACATTTGTGCAGATCTCTGTGTCTGCTTACAGGGACAATCAGATCTCTCTGTCAGCTTACAGGGATAATCAGATCTGTCAGCTTACAAGGATAATCAGATCTCTGTGTCAGCTTACAGGGATAATCAGATCTCTGTATCAGCTTACAGGGACGATCAGATCTGTGTCAGCTTACAGGGATAATCAGATCACTGTCAGCTTACAGGGATAATAAGATCTGTCAGCTTACAGGGATGTGGAGACTAGCTGGAAATGTGCTTATTCATAACTGCAAACCCCCCCCCAGATTTCTACTTTGCATCAACGGTGACTTCTTGAGAGTGTGCTAAAAAGAACAGTTCACACTGGGCTTTGTTGGACAGTGTTTTTGTGGACCACTTGGGCGAGTCACATGGGATAGAAAGTTGGGTGGTCGTTTTTTTTTGGGGGGGGTTGTTTCCAGAAAGTCCCCCATCCCTGAACATGATGACCTATCATGCTTTAATCCGTGAGCTGCCTGTGTTTAAGATCTTCCATGAACTGTTTTTTATTTTGTCTGTCGTTTTCCCAATTGCATGATGATAAGGTGTTGTTTTTTCAAAGGTTAAGGAGTTCATGTTTGTTGCAAGCAGTTTACTGTTTTTCAAAAATTTATTTTTACAAACAAAATCTAGACTGCCCTGCAGTAGAGAGATTTTGAAGCCTCATTGACTGCGTGTCCCCATCTTCATGGAGAAATCTGGTTGCCTGTCTGAAGCCTCGTTGACTGTGTGTCCCCATCTTCATGATGAGGTCTGGCTGCCTGTCTGAAACCTCACTGACTGTGTCCCCATCTTCATGATGAGGTCTGGCTGCCTGTCTGAAGCCTCATTGACTGTGTCCCCATCTTCATGATGAGGTCTGGCTGCCCTGTCTGAAACCTCATTGACTGTGTCCCCATCTTCATGATGAGGTCTGGCTGCCTGTCTGAAGCCTCATTGACTGTCCCCATCTTCATGATGAGGTCTGGCTGCCTGTCTGAAGCCTCATTGACTGACTGTGTCCCCATCTTCACTGTGTCCCCATCTTCATGATGAGGTCTGGCTGCCTGTCTGAAGCCTCGTTGACTGTGTGTCCCCATCTTCATGATGAGGTCTGGCTGCCTGTCTGAAGCCTCATTGACTGTCTGTCCTTTTCTCCATGATGAGGTCTGGCTGCCTGTCTGAAACAGGGAGAGTCTCCAGGCTGGTCCTCCCACAGTCCCAGTCACTTGGCCTGAAGGAGAATTTTCTTGTTGGATTGTATTTATCCTTTTCTTCCTCCTTATGCTTCTCTGATGTTCTGATGCTAACCTGGGTCTGGTTCAATGATAATAATCAAGAGATGTGAACATGCATCCACAATTTAGTTTGCAGACATAGCCGAAGCAGTTGCTCTGATTATAAATTATCATGTACATTGCTGAGCGAGTCCCTGGTAAAGCCACACTCCAATTGTAAGGATATAGGATTGATATCTTTCAGAGTTACATTTTGAGATATTTCCAGATCAAGATTTTTTTTTGAATATCTGCTCTTTTACAAAAACAAAAAAGTACTTTAAACATTGAATTTCGATGTTTTGTTATCACAGTATCTGAACTGTATGTGATTTGTAAATTTTACAAGATTGTGCATCAGTTCCAAAGCTTGCCATAGGCATGTTTTCAGGGAGTGCCTTACCCCCAGGTAGATTTTTTTAAAACAGGTATTTCATGAACTAGAGTGTGTACAGATAGCTAAAATCTTGCTAAATATTCTGAATGTTGAAAAATGAATGACTGTGATGAAAGCCTTTTATCTTTAGGACTTGATAGCTGACTTTGTATCAGCAGCTGCACAGGTGAGACAAATCACTCATTGTTTACCTGGACCAGCAAGGTCCTTAGACGGACTCCTTATAATACACTTTTGTTTGGCTTGGTTCTTTAACTTGATGCCACAGCCAATGGTTATTGGTAGCACTAACAGTGTCATTGTCTAATGATGAAACTTGCTATTTCATGGAATATAAGATGACTTCTTTTCTTTTTAAGGGGGTGGGGGAGAAGGGGGATGTGTGTGTTGTGAGATGACACTCGGACAGGAGATATATTACAAAATGCAGTTGTTCATATTCTACTGAGAATGCCTCATTCATGCTGAACATTTTCAGTTGCCCTCAATTTTCACAGTTCTTGCATCACCCTGACAAAATGGACACATGTGAGATTGATGTAATGCGCTGAGGTATGTACAGGCAAATGTTTCGTAGCATGTTACTACCATCAGTGTGAAATTTGGAAAGGTACTGTCAGTTTTGTTCCATGTAATGATGTATAGCACAGTGAATGGGGCTGCAGTTCACAATATGTATGATTGTGTTTGTTTGTTGCTGATTACTTTAAAAAGTTTACAGTTGGTTTAACTGATAAGTCATGAAATTAGATTGAGAATTAGTTTCATTTTTTAAAGAAAATATTAATATGTGAGGGAGAGAGGGGAAGAGATCTTTTGTGTACGTGATAAACCTAATTTCAGATCAGAGAAGTCGGGAAATCAGAATTCCAGAGGTATGTATTCAGAAGATTAGCTGCGTTTAGTTGCATGTAATGTAAATAAAGCTTTCATGAACAGAGAAGAGAACAGTGATGAAATGTTGAAATCATCGATTCACAAGGATAGATCAGAATATCGATCATTGTCAGCACTGAGAGATTCATACTTTGGGGAGTGGAAGCTTTCACCATTTTAGTACTGTGGTCACTTCAGTGTTACATATGCAATGAGAGATTTTTAAAAGGATAAAGAAGAGAAAAAAAAAGGAAAGAAAATGTAATATATTCTTTAAATCCGTCATTCCATGATTTTGGAATGCTGTATTTTGCAGTGCCAACTAATCACAGCTGTTCTCTTAGAGATTACCTTAGACTTGATTATTTTTTGAGCAGTTGGCTCAGTGTCAAATCATTTGCGTTCCATTTTTAACTGCCTCACATCTCCAGGAAACATCCCCCGGCAACACAGGATGGACCCGCAGGCTGCAAGGTTGACTGCGCTGCCCGACACTGGCCTCTGACTTCAGTGTGCCTGGAGAGAGATCTGCCATCTCTCCCTAGGCACTCCCTGCTTTGCCCCCTCGCAGAGAGTGCCTGCTACATGTGAACCATTTTTGATTCCTCAGAAATCATGTAAATTTTCCTGTATACATGAGTAGTACAAACAAACATAATCATTCGGGAAGGGAAAAATAAGAATATCAAAATAAGATGGTAGACTAAGTGTCTAAAATTCAAAATGCAGAAAAATAAAAGACACAGCCTGTCAGAGCCAGTGACAGGATATATAATATTTACAATTATTTTAACATGCATCCATGAAAGGTGATTCTTCCAAGCTGTCCTCATCTCAAGGGCAATATATCAGACAAGTTTTGCACTGTTGATCAAAGTGATCGTTCAAAGTCCTGTCTGTATCGTTTTTTTTCTGTCTGTCTTCTTATCTATTTCTGTTTTTCTGTCTGTCTTCCTGTCTTTATCTGTTTTTTCTGTCTGTGTAGTTTTTAGGTACCACTTTAGCTGCTCTGTAACAGTGGTAGGCTCAAAGGTAGTGAGGTTTAACTTCCATGGAAGCTTTTGCTCTAGGGTATTCAGTCATCTCTGGCAGGTTTCTACCTAAAGTAGAGGGTGAGTGCAATGGGATCAGACGGGAAGTCTGGAATCACACAGTGAGGTTTATGTGCAAGATGAAGAGTTCTACGCAAATTTCCTGATCAATGCTGCAGGTGTATCTTGGACCTTGTTCATACTGGATTTTTCTTTTAACGTGCAGAGTACAGTCCTGTCATGTGTAGTCTCAGACCACTGTCAAATCCACTGGCATCAGGAAGTGCATGGGAACTGTTGAATGAAAGAACCAGTGCCCACTGAAGGGGGGATGTTCTCTCACACAGTCTCCACCACTCAGCTTTTTGGTCGGCTGGAGGTTCAGTCGGTGGTGTCCTGCTTGTGTTGGATCAAACCAGGCACGGCTGTATGCTGCTGAAGTAACATGGCAGCAGAGCTCTGTCTCCTCAGGTGGATCAAACCAGGCACCACTGTACACTGCTGAAGTGACAGGACAGCAGAGCTCTGTGTCCTCAGGTGGATCAAACCAGGCACCACTGTACACTGCTGAAGTGACAAAGCAGCAGAGCTCTGTCTCCTCAGGTGGATCAAACCAGGCAGCACTGTACACTGCTGAAGTGACAGGACAGCAGAGCTCTGTCTCCTCAGGTGGATCAAACCAGGCAGCACTGTACACTGCTGAAGTGACACAGCAGCAGAGCTCTGTCTCCTCAGGTGGATCAAACCAGGCAGCACTGTACACTGCTGCTGAAGTGACAGGACAGCAGAGCTCTGTCTCCTCAGGTGGATCAAACCAGGCAGCACTGTACACTGCTGAAGTGACAGGACAGCAAGCTCTGTCTCCTCAGGTGGATCAAACCAGGCACCACTGTACACTGCTGAAGTGACAGGACAGCAGAGCTCTGTCTCCTCAGGTGGATCAAACCAGGCACCACTGTACACTGCTGAAGTGACAGGACAGCAAGCTCTGTCTCTCAGGTGGATCAAACCAGGCACCACTGTACACTGCTGAAGTGACAGGACAGCAAGCTCTGTGTCCTCAGGTGGATCAAACCAGGCAGCTGTCTCCTCAGGTGGATCAAACCAGGCAGCACTGTACACTGCTGAAGTGACAGGACAGCAGAGCTCTGTCTCCTCAGGTGGATCAAACCAGGCAGCACTGTACACTGCTGAAGTGACAGGACAGCAGAGCTCTGTGTCCTCAGGTGGATTGCCTCATAAGAGCCTGACATTGGTCGCTCCTGTGAATTGCAAGTCTCGGGTTGCGACAGCTCAAAACTAGGTGTGTGTACGAGAAAGCCAGAAAGAGAGGTACATGAAGAATGTTATGGAATAGGCATAGGAAAGAAAAAAAGTTGGGCAGATCACCTTTTGACTGGCCCAGAATGCTTCACATGATTTAAATATTGAAAGGGCCATGTTTAGAGCTCCACAGCTACAGAGCTGACCAAATGCCGAAGGGAAAAAGTGTCCATGTGCATGTGATATAAACAGCAGCCAGGAATGGGGATGTGATCTTTTATGCAGGTGGTGATGGTCCTTTATGGGCAGGATTTGGTTCCCTTTTCTCTCCTTCCACCCTCTTACCCACCTCACTCGGCAAGAAATGTAAGGAAGACAAGTAGCATGGTAAGCCTGACTTTTTTTCTCAGTCACTGAATTTGTGATGGGTGAAGTTTCCACAAAGTCAGCCATGGCATTGAAAGCCAGTGGGTGGAGTATTACAGATACTGCAGAATGTTTCCCTTCCTTTCTAATTGTGTGCATTGTTCATTGTCTTAATGTTTGATGTGTAAAGTTGTTGATTTTCTTGGCATTCTTTCTTGAACACTGCATCAAAATAAAAGGATGTTATCCTTTTTCAGTCTGTTATGCTGTTCTCTATCCGTGTGTGTGTGTGTGTGTGTGTGGACATACACTTTATCACATGTCCCATCATGAGTGGTGATTATGTTCTGTGATTTGATGAGTTGGTGGATGTGAACAAAGTGTTTGGAATTAGATGACTTTGAATGTAAAAACTTCAGAACCTCTCTCTCTCTCTCTCTCTCTGTATCGGTCAGGCCAACTGACTTTCTCCCCAGCCTTGTCCTTTACTAGTCTGCCTTCATCCATTTCCAGGACCATCGTCTTCAGTCTTTTGACTTTTGTGTAACTTACCCTGACAGATGTGACTGCTGTGTGCAGGACATGAGCTCGGGGTGGTGCAAGCATTCCTTCATGGACTATTTAAATGTCACAACGAATATTACATAAAACCAAAAAAGTTCCAGGGTTGCCCATCTGACCCACGCTTGATACAAGCTTGTTAACAATTGAAGAATGGACAAACACGGTTTAACATTTGTGCAAGACTAGCACAGCCTTTTGAGCTCATGTGGAACAAAACTCGCCGATCATAAACAACCATTCACAGGACACCTCGGTTTGTTTGATGTGAAAGGACATTCCAAATGAGGCAGGTACCATTGTACACAAGCCCGAAGTGTGTTGATTTCACCAAACATGCTTAAAATCATTCTTTTGTCCTATCTGCATGACAGAAAAAAATATGTATAAAAGGCTATCATTCAGGCACTTTGAGAGATACAATCATCAGCAAAGACATACTGTGACCTTACTTGGGCTGTCAAAACAGCCACTGAATGAGCTAGGAACTCCACATTTCAAACAACAAATGAACACATTAAATAGAAAAGTAGAGACATGCTTTTCACAATTTTGTAGCATGTCGCAATACACAGCTGAAGCAGTACTAAGAAGACTTGAGTTTCTGTGTACTAGAATTTTAAAACATTTTTTTTGTAAGAACCTACCCTTGAAATAAGGGTCTTCATGCTATTGACATGCATTGCCAAAATTTCATGAACACATCTGTGGTCAAAATCTGCAGGGAAAAAATGTCGTCCATGACTCTGAAGGTTGTTCTTGCGAGAAGTATGAAAAAAAAATGGTTGATCACCCGCATGCCTTTTGAGAAACGGACTCTTGTAATATAACCATTTCTTAAGATTTATACATTTATCTCCCTTCATAAGGCTTCTGTGCTGTGAAAGATTCAATCCATCCATTTGATGTTTGGCAAGGACTAAGGCAGACATACATCTAACTTCATAAAGACATCCATCACCCTCAAGTCAGTTTTAATGGGTTTTTTTTCCCCCATTTCCCTTGCCCTGAAAAGAAAACTTTGGCACTGAAAACTGAACTAACCTATGAGTAGCCTGCACAGAGCAGGCAGCTGGTGTGCAGGATAAAGTGAATTTAAATATATCCACCCTGAACCTGCCACCAAACTGCACCTCGGTGAAAGAATTTGTCCATCCACTCTGTAGGAAAAACAAGAAGAAAAGAAGGTATCATGTGATTTCAGCATGTGAACAGCAGTTTTCTTATACATTCCCCAATTCCACACTACACCCTCTCCCCTCTTATCCCCTCCACCTTCCTCCATCCCATGTAATCTGAACCTCCTTCCTCCCCCTCCCCCCCCCCCTCCTGTCCTCTCCACCTCCCTTTCCAACCCACCCCCCCCCCCCAGTGTTATCCCACTTTCTCTCTCGTGTGCACACTGTCTCTCTCTCAGCAGCCCAGACACTAGGATTTGACAAATATTCATTGCTCACCTGACCATCCCTGATGGATTTGTATTTAACTGATGATTTATTTTCCATCCCCCAATCCCCTCCCTCCATCCAACTATTGTCATGAGATAAGGCAACCATGGGGAAAAAGGCAATGAATGCTGAAGATGGGCAATCAACTGTCAGGAGGGAGAGAGGGATGGAGACAAGGAGGATGTGTGTGAAAAGAAGGGGCCTCTTCTTTTTCTTCTCCTACGTATGCAGGCTGATACCCCTGCGGACACTCCCTATCTGGACAGACAAGTATTAATCCCATCTACCCAACAAGGGAGGAGAGGAGTTTTGTGAGTATGATTGTTTTTTTTATCCCGCCATTAAGGCAGCCATACTCGATCTTCAGGGGAGGTGCATGCTATGTGTAACATATCATCCATACCAAGGGCCAAACTGGCCTTCTCTTCTGAAAGTCGGTGATGTGATTTTACATGTGTGCAAGATGTTATGCGTGTGTTCACACACAGAACTTCGGTTTATAGTCTCATTTGAAGGACTGTATGGGAAATGGAGTCAGAATTAATGTTAACTCCGAGGGAAAAATCCCCCTGTACCAAAACAGCCAAGCGGAGATTGGAACCCGCAACCCTTGGATTATGAGTCTGGCGCTCTACCAACCGAGCTATTCTGGCCCCCTGAAAAAGGGGTCAAATGTCATTGCCTGGGTGATGACATGATATGTTCCAGGCTGCCAGGCCCTCCCCTTTTCTCTTTAAGAAAAAAAAAAACAAAAAAAAAAAAAAAAAAAAAAAAAAACAAGCACATACACACCAAACCCATTGACTTGAATATGAGGACACAGAGCCAGAATAGTTACACACTGCTTTGAATGGAATAATGGCCCAAAGACAACGGCATTTAAAAAGTTTAAATGCCCTGGGCTGCCTGTCAGAATAAGTGGCGAGGGTGCATTGCCATCGAGGTGGCACAAAAGATGAGATAGCAATCCACCACCCCCCACATATTAAGTTTGCTGTCTACTCAGGTAAGCCAAAATAAGCTGCTGTGACCTAGACCATCAAACAAGGTCATCTGGGAAAGTCTGAATTTGGAGAACTTGTCACGGATGGTACATGTGTCTGTACAGAATCATTGAAAGTCAAATAGCATTAATACTGAATGGATGTTGACCTTGCAACTTGATCCAAGACTAATATCAATGATTAGTCCTTTCAGCAAAATTTAACACACAGAGAGAGAGAGAAACGAAAAAAAAAAAAAAAAATCCATTAGTTGAAATCACTGATGAAATTGTCCAGCCGATGATAAGAAACCAATGTCCAGGCGAGGACATGCATGTGCTCAGTTCCTCCCTCTCCTTCCCCTTTCTTTACTCGTCTACCCCCACCCCTCCCTTCTTTCTTCCTACCCTCCTCCTCCATTCCACCAACTTCTCCCTCTAATCAAAACTCCTTGCACTGGAAGAACACGAAAAGCACTGGGGTGAGTGCAGACCTCTGCCCTGATTCTGCGTCTGCCCATTGACTTGGATACACACCCAAATTTAATGGCTTACCTCCTGGGATATATTCAGCTCACCCCTGAGGTTTGTTCAAATCTTTGCGTTACTTTTTTTTTTTTTTTATATATATATATATATATGTTGCTCAACTGATTCTGGATCGTGTGTCACTGATCCGGATTCACTACCAAGTTTCGCTAACAGATCTGTGTATAAGTTTTTGCATGATTTAACTGAGAGATAAACAAACAGGTGAAAACATAATCTTCTGGGCAGAAATAATTAAATGCTCAATGTGGGCACAAAGGTTTTTTTCCCCCTCACTAACTGTTGAACTTAAAGGCACACATACACACAAACACACACACACACACACATACACACACACACACACACACACACCACACACAAACACACATACACACACAAACGCAGGCGTGCGCGCTCACACACACAGAGAGACACTGCGCACGCCAACCCCACCCACCCCCACGACAAGCCACCCCCACATTATACAGAGTGTTGTAGCTGTAATGGCATGTTGGTGTTGTGGGTCCTAGCTATAGTAGGACGCTGCTTAGTTTAAATGTAAGTCGCTTCACTAAGCTCTCTCTAAAGGACGTTGCTCTGCTGGATGCGACCGAAGTGGGATGAAGCACCCTCAACTAAAACAAATGAAAATAAACTGATCTGTATGTCATTTCTGGCATACTTGCCATCATGCTTTGTATTTCATAGCATGTGAATCGAAATAGACTAATTGCCATTCTTGAAACCAGTAGTAATACTACTAACTTATGAAAATTATAGTAGTAGTGTTTTCAGAAGATAGTACTACTAGTTACGTTTCATAAGTTACTAGCTTGGCGTTGCGACCATCTTGTGAAATGATGCCTGTGTGAAATTATGTCCTCTTTCCTAGTATTATTACTATCCTGGGTCACTGATCGATGGTCATTTGACCTATTTTCACCGCTTGACTGTTAACCAGTATAGTACGGGTTCATGTGAACAATTTATGATGTTGTTGACCAATAGTCAGTGTCATTGACCAGTGGTCATTTTTACCCAATTTCCACTGTTTGACAGCTAGTTAGTGTAGAATGAGTTCATGTGAACAATTTATGTTGTGGTTGACCAGTGGTCAGTGTCATTGATCAGTGGTCATTTGGGCACAATTTTACTGTTCAACAGCTAATAGTGTAGAACGAGTTTATGTGAACAATTTATGTTTCTGACCAGTGGTCAATATCATTGACCAGTGGTCATTTTGGCCCAAATTCACTGTTTGACAGCTAGTTAGTGTAGAAACGAGTTCATGTGAACAATTTATGACGTTTTTGACTAGTGGTCAGTGTCTTTGACAGTGGTCATTTTGACCCATTTTCACTGTTTGACTGCTAGTTAGTGTAGAATGAATTCATGTGAACAATTCATAATGCTGCTGAACAGTGGTCAGTGTCATTGTCCAGTGGTCATTTTGGTAAAATGTTACTGTTTGACAGCTTATTAGTGTAGAATGAGTTCATGTGAACAATTTATGATGTTGCTGACTAGTGGTCAGTGTCACTGCCCAGTGGTCATTTTTGCCTCATTTCACTGTTTGGCTGCTAATTTCTGCGGTAAACTTTGTGTGGGTTTGAGAGACACACACAGAGAGAGAGAGAGAGAGAGAGAGAGTGTTTTGTGTGTGTGTGTGTGTGTGTGTGTGTGTGTGTGTGTGTGTGTGAGAGAGAGTGAAAGAGAGAGAGAGAGAGAGAGAGAGAGATTTCCATGCGCATACTTTTTATTTTTGTGGGAGTGGGAGAGAAAGATTTCCATGCTCAGCTTTTTGCTTATTGTAAACAAACTGTAAACAGCGTTTAACAGTACAGTCCATGTAACTATTGCCGAATGGTGTGAAGAAAGATTTTGGAATAACATTTCTCACTGAAGGAAATGCGCACTTAACAGACCGTTAATTTTACTAACCTTGGACAAAAATATGCACGCCTATTGTACACTGACAACACGTGCTTATGGTATATGTGCATATGTTGTCAAATTACCAGACCGCGCGCTTATTGGATGCACCCGTGTGTGCGAGTATGTGTGAGCGAAGTGCACATGTATGTTATTTGTATGCGTGTGTGTGAACATATGTGCATGCGTGCTATGTCTGACTGTGTTAGTGTATGTATGCAATTTGTGTGTGTGTCCATGCGCCACCCCAAAACCACCCCAGGGATATATATAGATAATAATAATGATAATTTATTTTATATTGTGCATGTGTGTGTGTGTGTGTGTGTGTGTGTGTGTGTGTGTGTGTGTGTGTGTGTGTGTGTGTGTGTGTGTGTGTGTGCGTGCGTGCATATGTATGTGTGTGTGCGTATGTGTGTGTGTATGCAAGTGTGTATGTTTGTGTGTATAACTGTGTTTGTTTGTGTGTGTGTGTGTGTATGGTTGTGTGTGTGTGTGTGTGTGTATGAATACAATCTATTTTTCTCTCTCTCTCTCTCTCTCCCACTCGTTCTACACGGCCAAATGACCATCGATCAGTGACCCAGGAGAGAGTAATAATAGTAAGAAAGAGGACATAATTTCACAAAGGGATCATTTCACTAAATAGTCGCAACGCCAAGCTCGTAACTTCTGAAACGTTACTAGTAGTACTATCTTCTGAAAACACTACTATAATTTTCATAAGTTAGTAGTATTACTACTATCTTACGAAAATTATAGTAGTGTTTCAGAAGATAGTAGTACTAGTAACGTTTCAAAAGTTAGTCGCTTCACACGCGTTAACTTTGAGTTTTTATCGAGGAATCGGGCAACTTTTTAACTGGTTCATGAAAAGACGTGCCAAGTCATTTCTTCCAGTAAATACATACCTATATATA
The DNA here is from genome assembly GCA_016801955.1 of Conus betulinus. Lineage (NCBI taxonomy): Eukaryota > Metazoa > Mollusca > Gastropoda > Neogastropoda > Conidae > Conus > Conus betulinus. The sequence continues at coordinate 454,657 of JADBJO010000729.1, forward strand.
TACCTATATATATATATATATATATATATATATATATATATATATATAATTCAATTCGTTTAAACTGCGCGCTGGAAAACTGCCTTTGTAAACAATGGCGTCATTCCTCATTCCCTTAGGCCATAGGCCTTGAAAGCAAGAACTCCTCCCTTGTCACATGACTTGCGGTTTTACTTCCGAGTTCGTCTGCTGTGACGTCAGGTGGCGTTGACATCATCAACATTCAGCCTTTCTGTCAAAATGTCTTACGCGTATTTATTCAAGTATATCATCATTGGAGACACAGGTGAGAGCTTACGAAGCCTGAAGATATTTTTATACGTTTTGTTCATCAACTTGTCGGATTTGAGCAAACATTTTTACCTGTTTCACATTATCTGATGCAGTATCCATCATGGCTGACAGATGTTGATCATTGGCTTTGTTTACCGAATCAAAAACTCTTCTGAATGTAAATATAAAGAGTCGAGACACTCTGGATGTTAGTGTTTGCAAGTCTGCCTCACGTTTCAAGTAGTGCATTGGTTGTGTGATCACCTCTGTTTTATCAAAAAATCAGAAATAACTCAGAAATAAAGTGAAAAATCAAGCTACGAAAGGACAAAGGGGGGGGGGGGGGGGGGGGGGGGGGGGGGGGATTTAAAACTAGAGCTTTGCTTAACATTGAACTTGAAAGAGACAAGTACATCCTGTTTGTCAATGGCATTGTCACACTTTGGACTCAGAATACATCTGATATCATACAGGGAGAGATGTTGAATTGCAATCGGGAGATCTGTGTGAGAACGCAGCAGTCAGAAATGAGAAAACTAAATGAAAACTGTGAATGTACCATTTATTTCTGTGCATGGTTCACCAGATAGACATTAGCATAGTAGTAATATTGAGAAACAACGTGAACTTTGAAGCAGTTAATTTATTCAAATGCTTATCTTTTCTTTTTTTTTTTCCTTCATGAAAACCCCCAAGCTAAAGCAATATACTTTTAAGAGGCTTAGTTTTAGTAAGTGTTATTGAAAAGTAATAAATTCAGCTTATGACAAATACATGTATGATATAAAACTATTATCATATTGTGCCACTTCTTCACCTTTTAAAACATAGATTTTTATAATATGATCAAGATAACTTAATGCAAGATGTGTTGTAGTGTGATGAGACTTATACACAAACACACACACCTTCTCTCCCTCACACGCACGCACACACACACACACACACACACACACACACACACACACACACACACACACACACGTTTGCATAATTGGTGGTTCTAAGGATGGTACATGGTATACCTTTAATTGGTTTAGAACAATTTGGGGGGGGGGGGGGGGGGGGGGATAACAGATTCTTAATAAAAACTGATGTGCTTAAGATCAGCATCATTATGTGACCTATATTATACCTGATATACTAATGCTACTAATGCTTGAAGGACTATGTATAGCTGATTTTTTTTTTTTTTTCTTTTTTTTTGACTGCTGTTATGTGTGGCTGATTCAGTACATGGGTACTCTGTTTAATATGTGTTGTGTCATGAAAAAATTCTTCAGACAAGGCAGAAACTGGCTGTCCTTAGGAGAGCTGTCTGTAAATTACAACAGTCAGCAGAACTGCCAAATTTATAAACACAGTCTTGTACACATATATTATGAACACACAGGTACACACATAACACATCGTCACGCGGAAATGCAACTGCTGTGACTCAAATTTTTTGCATTTTTGAGATTTTTTCTTATACTTAAGAGCGGGCCAGGAGGCATAACACAGCCAAGTCCTAATCATATTATAAAAGTAAGCATGCTGCAATCAAAATACTTTTGTACTGTAGCTCAGCTCGCAGTATATCTTGTGGGGATAATAATCAGTTTTTTTTTCATCTCCTGTAAAATTTGATTTTCAGACTTACGGCAGTTGTATTTTCGGGCAGTGGCTAAGAAACACACACACACCCTCCCCCCACACACATACACACACACCAGAGCTGCTCCCCCCACACACATACACACACAGAGCTGCTAAGTGCAGCGATTTTGGTGTAGCGTGCTATCATTTGATAAACAGTGTACTGCTGCAAGATTCTGTGATGAAATGCTCTGCAGAAAGCAAACAAGCAAACAAAAACCAAAACAAAATGAAACAAAAAAGACTGCTTGACGGACTTAAAATCAGCTTAATCTGTTCCGTGCCGAACTTGACGAGGTAACTCGACGGCAAGAACGTGTACACTTTGCTGCCATGGCCGTCGAGTATACTTGTCATGGGAAGTCCGGAATTTTCCTTGTTTATACTGCTTACAAAACAGAGGATATTTTCAGAGAGATGAAGGTCTTAAGATTCTATTGATAGTTGGTAATCTTGTTTTCATCAATGAGAAAGTCAGTAGAATTTTTTTGAAAACATATACCTGTTCTTTAAGAAAAAACCCTGGCAAGTAGGATTTAACTTTAGGCTTGATTCACAGGCAGCGAAAGGGTTAAACAAATCCAAGACAGTGCAGATCTTTAGATTGAAGATGTTTTATCAAAAAATAACCAAAAGTTCAGTGAGCACAGAGAAAGACAGCAGACAAAAGAATGGCTAAAGTAAAAATGATCACACTTTTTAGCGCTTTTCCTGTTGATTTCATTGTCGGCCATTTTGATTTTTTGTTGGTCAGGTCAAAATTGCGCAATAACAGTAAAAGTGCTGTCTTCCCTGTCAGCCGTCATGTCATTTACGAAGCAAAGTGCAACTGAAAGTGCTACCCTTTTGAGTCTGACTTTCAGACATTGAGGATGGTACAGAGACAGTTTGTAAGAAACCAGTGGAAAAAAAAATCCACTGCAGCTTTGATGATACTTCATACGTTGCTTCTCTTAAATTTGGAATGCTACATTTCAAATGTCAGAAAGCTACACTTTGTTTTTGACAGTCTGAGGCCTCGAGCAGCTTTGAGACATGCACAATTAGATAATCAGATATTATGCTGTATCAGGCCTTCTGGAGGGGGAATGCTCACTCACACTGGCTCTGAAAGTAAGCAGTTATTGTCATCAGCAGGGGCGTAGTAGGTGGTTTATTACATTGGATCAGAACAAGCGCTACTGAATTGATGAATACCACTGAAGTGGTGGTGTTCCTTGTGCTTTCCGGTAGTGGCTTCATGTTGACCTGACATTGAATGATCACCTTGCATTGCTAGTGCTAGTGCCTGGGCTGCAGTGGGACAAGCCAGTATGTGGCTATGAAGGGGGAGACAAAATGATCCAGAATTAACGGAGGGACCCATAGCACTGAAGTGGCACAGAAGATGAGACCGTAAAAAAAAAAAGAAAGGAAAAAGTTGCGTCACAGTCAGGTATGTTAATTATCCAGAATTGAAAGGGACTGAAAATAAGGCGTATGACACTTTTCCAGTCCTTTGTTAAAAGGAGACGCATTGTGAGACAGCACAAATAAATGAATTGAACGACTGCACGTGGTAACTGAAGCAAGAGAATAAAAGTGATGTAATTGGATGATTGAATGAAAGGAACAGACCAATAATAAAACTGTGTCTGTTCTGTCATTTTCAAGTTATATTTGTCAAAAGGAATGACGTTTTGAGGGATAGCCATTTTGCTGTAGTTAGGGACCAGTTAATCCATTAGTGTTAATTGAACTTTTAACATTTGTTTCCAGATCAGTTGTACTTGCCTATACGTGTATTCTGATGAGTATTGTATAATATTTATGAGCTCTAACTTAACACCAGCTGAGCTCTCAGTCAGTAGCAGAGTTTGTATCATCTTTAAGGGACAAATGCAGGAAATTTTCAGGTGGAATGTATGCAGTCAACTAGTTGAACAACTGATACTGTGATTATTGTGTATTCTTAATGGGAACCAGGCTTCATGTTATGTATACAAAATAATATACCCAGGTGTTGTTTTCAGTGTACATGGGTGCATGAAACCCATCAGTTTCAATCAAACTCTTCCTGTAAATAGCCATAATTGTTATCAGTATTATGAGAAATGCAGGGGGGGGGGGGGGGGGGTCACTGAGAAACAACAAGCAGAAAGGTTGTCGTTCTGACATGAGGCAAACAATTCATCATCAGATCCACCCAAACACCCTTGTCAAGCCCCAGGCTGTAGTTGCCCATAAAAAAAAACTACAGCCATGGAGACTGGCTGCAGTGAAATAATAACGAGGAAAAAGAAAGATAGCTGGTGGGCAGAACCTGGCAAGAAAATGCAGTGGGATGAGGATTTCCATTTTTCTACTTGTACCATACATGCAGTATTAAAGCCATGTAGTCTTGACTTTATCAGCGCAAAACCATCCTGTTATTATCTGATTCTCAAAAATGATGTGATTTTGACAAAAGAAATAGTTGAAATTGCATTAGAACCTATTTTCCCTCTTTAATTCTTGGTGAAACTGTGCTAGAATAGATTTTCCCTCACTGACTTTTAACTCATGGTAGACCTGTGTATGAACAGATTTGACATCTTTGCATACAGCAGGCTGCATGATTGGTTCACAACTGATCAATCCAGTTGTGCTACAAAAGAACATTTGTGCAGTGCAGATCAGCTACAAGGCACTTACAAGTTCAATTAGACATCGTGTCCGATGGTTTAGTGCTAGTTTTCTTTTGAGGTGATGGTCAGTACACTTTTGATGTTATGTAATTGTAGTGTGTGTAATCAAATGTTACACACACACACACACGGGCACACACATAGACACACACACACACAGACACACACACAGACACACATGCACTCACGCACGCACGCACGCATGCACGCACGCACACACACACACACACACACACACACACACACACACACACACACACACATACACACACACACACACCAGATTAATATTTCTCAGGGTTACACCTTTCAAATGCGTTATGCATGGAGCAGCAAATAAAGTAGTGTGTCAGCCACAGAAATCTGTTCAAAGTAATTGTTACCAACATATATGTCATATAGTACGGTGGCCATCGTCCGTGCCACAACATTGTAGGGACTGACGATGACATGTGACAGAACATGTGAAATGAGCGAGATCAAAAATTGATTTCTTTTTTGGTTTGTTTGTTTTGTTTTAGAACACTGTAACATAACAGTCAGCATACATCACTACTGGTGCAGGTTGTGAGATAAGGAAACTGACTAGAAATCAGGTTGGACAAGAGAAATGAACCAGTGAAGGAAACTGTCTGAACCAGGTGGAAGAGAAAACCTGCGAAGGAAACTGACTAGAAATCAGGTTGGACAAGAGAAATGAACCAGTGAAGGAAACTGACTAGAAATCAGGTTGGACAAGAGAAATGAACCAGTGAAGGAAACTGACTAGAAATCAGGTTGGACAAGAGAAAATGAACCTGTGAAGGAAACTGACTAGAAATCAGGTTGGACAAAGAAAGACCTGCGAATGAACCTGCGAAGGAAAAACTGTCTTAGAAACTCTAGAAATCAGGTTGGACAAGAGAAATGAACCTGCGAAGGAAAAGACTAGAAAGAAATGAAACCAGTGAAGGAAACTGTCTAGAAATCAGGTTGGTTGGACAAACCAGTGAAGGAAATGAAATCCTGCGAAGGAAACTGACTAGAAATCAGGTTGGACAAGAGATACGAATCTGTGGTTCCATCTGAACATCTGTAGTGAGTTCAGGTTGTGGAGCAATAAAATGGCTGTTGGCAATGAACTTCATGAAAATGGAACTGCTGTTTCATCCATTAAAAGGGGTTTCATGCTGAATTGTAGTGAAATATTGTACAACACTTGAATGTTTTGTGCAGAAATACTCCTAACCTTAAAGCAGACATCAAAGGTCCTATGCTGACAGTGTGCATCAAGAGAATGACGGTAATTAACAATGAATATAACTGCAAATGAGCTTGATGATAATTTTGATGGACAGGCGGGAAACGTGATTTGTTTTAAAGAATGAGCCACATAAATGTGTCAAGTGCTTCTGTTTTACTTTTCCATAATAATTTTGGAAAAATCCTTAAAAGCAGTCTTCAAAGGAAGAGTGTTTGGGAGGTCGGTCTTGTGTAGACAAAGAGAACAATGATTGAGAATGAAAGGGTCTCTGTAAGGAGGGAGGAAATCTTTGTTCAGAGAGTCCTAATTGTGAATTCTTATTATGTTCTCAGTGGTGTTGTGTGTGTGTGGGAGGGGGTAGGGGTCGGTTGGTTGGGTTTTTTTGTTGTTGTTGTTTGTTTGTTTGGAGAAATGCAACTTGGACAAAACATTTATCACAGCTTGTAAGTTTATATTGACTCACTGGCCAAACCTCACACTGAGGGGAGAATCCAAACAAACAGCCATCCTTGTAATTACTGGACACAAAAGCAGCCAGTAACTTGGTTCCTTTAGCCATCAGTGAGAAAGGATGTAGTTTGAAGGCAGCCAGTTGACAGCATGGTGTTACACATTACTGTGGCCTGGTAGGCAACAGCTTGTGGTCCCCCTAATCCTGCTTGATTAGGGAGTGAATCATCCAATTGTGTGAACATCATGCCTGTGCAGTATTCATGCTTTGCCAGTCTGTCGCCGCAGTGTACGGCTGGACATCTGTGCCATCCCCAGGCTGTAGTTTGGCGGCCGATAATGATCAGGCCGGGAGTGGCAGTCACAGCTTTCCTGTGACTTGCATACAAAACTCTTCTGTCTCCAAAGTCGAAGAGGACAAAGTTGTGTGTCTGGTCTGTTAAGGTATAGAATTAGCAGAAGATTTAAAAAGAAAAAAAAATGTGTATGAATACGAAACATAAACAAACTTACACAAATACTTCATATACATATTGCAAACATTGAAACTTCTTTGCATGTTTCTTTGCATCTTCCTGCATGCATGCATGCATGCATGCGTGTGTGTGTGTGTGTGTGTGTGTGTGTGTGTGTGTGTGTGTGTGTGTGTGTGTGTGTGTGTGTGTGTGTGTGTGTGTGTGTGTGTGTGTGTGTGTGTGTGTGTGTGTGTGTGTGTGTGTGTGTGTGTGTGTGTGTGTGTGTGTGTGTGTGTGTGTGTGTGTGTGTGTGTGTGTAATTTGCCCAGTGTTTAGCATGATGGAAATTAGCAAATATTAAAAGCATTAGACAGATGCTAAAGATAGCACAGGATTAAATGTTTATAATACTTAGATGTGTTTATATTATATTCCAAACACATTTTTATAACATGGAGCTTCAGATTGTTTGAGGTATCAGGGGTCAAATTAACCTTTGTTGTTTTGCAGGTGAAAGGGAGGGGTCAGGTCTGAAAATGATAGATCCAGTTTGAATTATCTCGGTGACAGGTGTATTGAAAAAAAGTTAGCTTTGCTGTCTTCCTGCACAGTCAACAACTGTGCAGGTATAGTTGTTTGTTAACAAGTGTTGTCAAGGCTGACTGGAAGTTAGAACTTAAAACAGCTTATTAAAACATGCCATGCAGTGCGCTTCCACTTGTAAAGCTTACTGTGTGTGTTGCAGAGATCTCCAACTATCTTTAATGTTGATAGTGACCTGTCACAATGGCCAAATGATTCTGATCAGCATGTGCCTGACAGGTGCATCTTGTCAGTGAAGCACGGATCATTTGACTAGTACTGTAGTAGTATTGTTAATGATGCAGATAGACCGCCAGTCTGAAACTCTACACGTAGCTTTTTCTTTATTTTGAACTTTTTCCCCTCTGATTAGAGTGGTTGGTATATCAGGCCTGTTTTGCAAGAAATAGCAGAGTGTGGGTTTTTTTTCTATTTTTAAGAAATGAATAATATGTGAACTGTTTTATGAAACCAATAAATCTGGATTCACAGCATGGTCAAACTCAGGTTTTTTGATTATTTTATAAACATCAAGAA
>JADBJO010000729.1:467500-500000 GCA_016801955.1 Conus betulinus
GCTGTCAAATTTAGTATGCAAAATCCTAATACATCATATTTCATAATGCAGAGATGTCACATGTTTGGGATGCATGTTGGTGTCATTGTCACCCTGTTTGTCACAAAACAATGGGACATCAAACGTTGACAATGTTACTATGATACACCAGACAGACAATAACATGGTCGGCATGCATTTGTTAGTATAAATCATCAAAGGGTGGCCTACCTCAACTTGTAAACAGCAGTCCTGGTTCAGTAAATCCATTTTGGGGTGTCACAAAGTGTCACATGATTGTCACATACACAAATATGCAGCCAGGTAACTTTACAGTTTTTGTTTTTCATCCTAAAAAGTGTGTTTGTCGCTACTGAACGATTATTAGCACCGGAATATACACAGTCACAGAAAGAAGCAAAATACATTATTTACACTCTAATGTGTTGTCTGGTCACACACAGCGGGAAGGTAAGTGTCACCACTGTCACATGTCACCAATATGGTGAATACTATTGTTGACCCATGGTTTCTACCGTATTTGCCGCATGGTAGTCACGGAAACAGTCATTGTGCTGGCAGAGAGGGACGTCACAGAAAGAACATTTGAAGGAGGTCTCCGGCTGTCGGCCCTTTGGCTGTCTTGCGACCCACGTTGACACACTGACGACAGGTGCGCTTTCGTCCTTCAATCTTCACCTGTTTATGGTGGTCGATTGTTTCCTTCGCAATCGGGGCCTCTGGCATGTTTGACCGTCTTCCAGCACTTTTCTTCCTGCTGGTAAAGCCAGCACGGAGCTGTTCTACCACGTCAGCCCTGAACCACAGGTGGTCATAGGTCTTCTTGGGTGTCGGATTATGGGGTGACCTTTGCCAGGTGATGTAGGCCTGCACGATGATGAGATTGACAAGGGAGTGGAAGAGGTAACGCCACCACTTCTTATTCTGATGACCAACCGGGTAGTAAGCCCTGTGCTGGTCAGACTTGTCCACCCCTCCCATGTTGTGGTTGTAGGCCTTGATGACATGGGGTTGCGGCTTGTCGTCACTGTCAGGTGCAGGTGTTGTCTTACCTGGTGGCTGGTTGGTGCTGAGGAAGTAGATAGGGCGTTTATCCTTATATGCTGTCGCCATCAGGGGCCCCTTCTGCATTTGAATCAGCTCTCCTTGTTGTTTTAGACGAGCCTTGGTCACCTCCTCTGGAAGCCCTTTGCGGTTGGACATCACTGTGGCACAAGCGTATGTCCCGTGTTGTGACAGGTGTCGCATGAGTGGCACAGAGGTGAAAAAACGGTCGAAGTACAGGTGTCGATTTTGCCCGTAGTACTCCGATGCCATTTTGTCCACTACTTCATGTCCGAGGGGTACATTTGTATTAGTGCGGTTATGTTTGCCTGTGTAGATGTCGAAGTTGATGCAGTAGCCAGTGTCAGCGTCGCACATCTCCCACACCTTTACGCCCCACTTGGTTGGTTTGGCCGGCATGTACTGTTTTGAAAATATACTCGCCTTTGAATCCTATCATGGCTTCATCGACAGATAAGTCACGGCCTGGCTTGAAATTTTTCTTGAACAAGGGCAGAATCAAGTCAAGGAAGGTCCGGATCTTGTACAGGGGGTCATAGTTGGGACTGTCGGCCAGGTGCGTTCTGTGTGTCTCTCAGGTGAAAATACTGGTTCAACTTGAGAACCCTCGTTTTTGACATCACCCCACTGATCCATGGCTCGCTAAATCTAAGATCAGTCGACCAGTAGCACCAGAGTCTTGGCAGACGTTTGATCCCCATCATGATCAGTACAGCTACGTAGGCCCGCATCTCGGCAGGTGTCGTATCCTGCCAAAGTGGGTCAGGTTGTCCCCGCTTTGCCATCTGCTGCTGCCTGGCGTACAGGTTCGTCTGGTCAGCAGCTGTAGTAAAAAACAATTGCGGCAGGAACAGAAAAAAATATTCAAGAGGTGTAGCTGTGTCTGGCAAATCATGATTTGGCCCAGTCTCCTCCTCAAAAGGCTGAACCACGGGTGCGGAAGTCGCCGGTCGCCACGTGGTCACAAACGCAGACAAAGGCACATCATCATCTTCATCACTTTCTTCCCCTTCTTCTCCCACTTCCTCCTCTCCCACATCCACAATCACTTTCATTTAAACTCCTCTCTTTCATATCTCTCTACTTCTTGTAATATATCATCCAACTCCTCTTTCGTATAATCAAAAAAATCGCCGTTGGTAGAAACACTAGCAGACGCCATTTTCAGAAACAAGGCGATGCTGTCTGCAGCAAAGGAATGCGGTCAGTTCACGACCCTTGTCTTTGTGAATGAATCGTTTCCCACATCCCATACTACTGCTAAGATTTTATTGGACCCTCTCAGGGATGCCCATTTATTTTTAGCCAGCCTTGACTTAAAACGAGCTCGCAGTGTGTGAGGGAAAGTAACGTGGCACGTGCGGCCGTTTGCGGCCGTAACGAACACCACGGGAGATAATCAGAGCGGCCGGATACGGGCGAAACAAATGCAAGAGGGTTAAGGCATTTAAATCATTGCACACAGTACACACTTTTCACTGTTTGTTTCAGATGATACCACTTATAAAACCATTAAATACACGGAGCAATTAAAAGTGAAGCTCAGATTCTTTTCGAAAAACATGTACACCTTTACCCCCTCATTTTCTGAACTACTTTACTGAACCAGTTCTAAAACCATATGTCATTTCCCTGCCCGATATGTTGGTGAGGCAGGAAATTCCACACGTGCCTTACAGTGCCAGACGGGTCTCTTTGTTCGGACTGCTCTAAGGTCACAAAGGTCATCGCTAGTGCATGTAAACTTACCCTCCTAGTGGCTAGAACCCTGTTATAAATATTTATGGCAGCTGCATCCCCTAGACGATAGACGAGAGAGCATGGGAATTTTTTTATAGTTGTGCCATCACGGAGGCACGGCACGTCCAGGCAGTACCGCAGTGCTGCCGTCACCAGTGCACGGCTCGTCGTGAACGGGTCGACAGAGTTGGCGTCACTATCGCACAGCGCATCGCGAAAAGGTTAAGAATTAGATCTGCTCTACTTTCAACATCGCTGGACGTTGGTTTTGAATACAGACACCCAACGATTCAGTTCTCTCATAATGCATACATTTTACAGAGGTTTACTGTACCTGTGCTAACAGTGCAGGTCTTCCAAGACCTACTTTCGTTCAAGTCAAAGCAAGCCTCTGAGAAATGTTTCAGCACCCAGTTCAGGTAAATACAAAGTTAGAAACTTCATTCTGCAGAAAGACAAAGTCAGCCATTGTTGACCCTGTGTCTGCAGGCCGGTCAGGAGTCATTCAGGTCCATCACAAGGTCCTACTACCGAGGTGCAGCCGGAGCCTTGCTGGTCTACGACATCACGCGACGTGACACGTTCAACCACCTGACCACCTGGCTGGAGGATGCCCGCCAGCATTCCAACTCCAACATGGTCATCATGCTGATTGGAAACAAGAGGTACATTGGGATGAACCACAGTGTCGAAATGACTGGTGGGGGGGGGGGGGGGGGGGGTGATGTCATGTCGTTTCTGCAGAAGAGTGGTTTTCAGGCTGTGAAGATGAAAAAAAAAAAAAAGGTATGAACGGTAAAGGAAAAGTGTAAATCTGTGGCAGAAAGTTCATATCAGAAGTGCTCTGTACTTGCCAGAACAATGACAGTCAAACCTTCCACATCAGACCTTTAGAATGAAGGCTTCTTTCCTATGAAGACTTGCTGCTTTCAGTTTGTCAGAGCCATCTGAGCGCAAGGCATGTCCATACCTTTGCTGTCTGATTGCCAGAACAATGACGGTCAAACCTTTCGCTTGAGGCCTTTGGTATGAAGGCTTCTTTACTATGAAGACTTGCTGCTTTCAGTTTGTCAGAGCCATCTGAGGGCAAGGCATGCTCATACCTTTGCTGTCTGATTGCCAGAACAATGACGGTCAAACCTTTTGCTTGAGGCCTTTGGTATGAAGGCTTCTTTCCTATGAAGACTTGCTGCTTTCAGTTTGTCAGAGCCATCACAGGGCAAGGCATGTTTCATTCCTTTATCTAAAAACCTTAGGGGTAATCCTGTCTGCAGCAAAATTTTTAGGGGTATGCATTAAGCTGAAATGGATATTTTCATTTCAAGCATGCCAGAAGTTTCGCTTGCTTTACTGTCTTGGACACTTTTGCTCTCAGACAAGTGTGATTTAGCAACAAATTAAATTTTCTCATGGTGGTGGACAGTCATTTGGTGCAGAGGAGCCCAGGCTGGACTGTTTTTGGTGAAGAAAGGTGTTGACTGCGAGTCAGCAACTCACAAATCTTCAACTTAGTGGCTTGTGGCGAAAAATAGTTCAAGACTTGCACGTGGAAATGAATTGATAAAATTTTGTTCAAAATGGTACACCTCTGCAGTCAGTTAATTGTGCATGATGAGGCCTCTGAGAAATAATATAGCATATATTCTTAGCCATTTCATTGTTTTTCTCTATGTGATTTGAAACTTCCAACGGTACTACACCTCTGATTTGTGTGCAATCCGAAGCTGTTTTTTGGGACATTTTTTTTTTTGTCTCTGGTAAAACTGAAAATGAGGTCACTGTAGAGAGATTTCTCTGTACTACTTCCAGTCATGAGTTCACTGGTCCATGTCTCTTAAGATGCATAAGAGTTGATGAGAGACTCAGGCCAAAGGACAAAATGCCTGAACTTCATGTTATAAAGATGGGGGAGACCCACGCAGACCTGTTTACCCATATGATTTTGCTGTATTTTGTACATTTGTTTGGGAAAGATATGATGAGTACATTGAACTTGAAAAGAAAAAAAAAAAAAAAAAAAGAAAAAGGGAAGAGTCAGAAAAAAAAAAAGATGAAGAAGCATTTGAGCGGTAATTCCGCTTGTGTAGATAACCATGGTGGTGTCTGGGTCTCTTGACCACAGAGCGACATTGCTTGCAAACTCTCACGTGCAAATTTGTTTTGCTGTGTGTGTTTCTTCTTCAGCAACAAACTAATACTGCAAGAATAAAAGCAGTTATATTTCAGGTACTGTAACATTGTTAAAAAGATAAAAAAAAAAAAAAAAAAGAAGGGGAGGGGGTGAGAGGGCCAAGAGGTCCTGACGTTGTGACAAAGTACGCAGCTGAATCAGGTTTGAATGTAATTTGAGTCGGAAGAACCTGTTTTTACCAAAGTTGCTACAGGATCGGGTGTCCTTCACCCTGTGCTGTGTGTGTGGTGGCAGGTGGAAGTGAACTCCCCCCATCCCCTCCCCTCCCCCTTAAACAAAAATTTGAAAGATGGAACGTGCGTGCGCGCGCGCGCACACACACACACACACACACACACACACACACACACACACACACAGTTCTGCTCGTTCTCCCCCCTCCCCCTTTTACACAAATTTGGAAGATCTGTACTCATTCTCTGTAGAAAATATACTCATTTTTGTTTTCATTTTCTTGTTGAAAAGTATACCACATTCAATTAGTTGTTTGTTGTTGTTGTCGTACCCTGGCTAAAAGACTCCAGGGATCATCCGAACAGGCAAAGTACTTGAACACTATGGTACAATGCATCAGCTGGAGATGAGAACATTATGTGTGTGACCGTTTTTGATTACCCCGCCACGTGGGCAGCCACACTCCCACTTCAGGGGATTTTGGCAACTGATAATGTTATGCTAGGAGTTTGTCACAACTGAAGACAATCCCCGCATAACTATGCAGAGCATAACAACATTTTGATGTAGGCTCGGTGTTCTAGCCTATGTCAGTTGGCCTGATACAACCTGAAGCTAAGGCGGACAATCAGTTCTAAGGTATACAGTTTCTCCAAGTTTTGGATGATATCATTAATGACAAATAAATTCTAAAGTCACATGGGATTGTTACCCTTAAACTATGGCATTTTTTTCCTATTGTTAAACTTGAAAGTATTGAAGGCACGTTGGTTGATGCCAATCTGTGCCCTAGTGACTTGGAGGCCCGCCGTGAGGTGAAGAAAGAAGAGGGAGAGGCCTTTGCTCGGGAGCATGGGTTGATATTCATGGAGACGTCTGCCAAGACAGCTGCCAACGTGGAGGAGGCCTTCATCAACACGGCCAAGGAAATCTACCAGAAGATTCAAGATGGAGTTTTTGACATCAACAATGAGGTGGGTGTCCTAGTTCTTATGCCAAGAACAGGGCTGTTTAGTTAACCTCTTCAGTTTGTTTAGGTTAATGCTTTTTTTGTGTGTTTTTTTTTTCCTGAAAAGATGGGAAATTTTCAAAATAATGCCTGGAATTTAGAGCCAGCTGTCTGTTGAAAAAGAAAATGTGATGCTGATAATTATCATAAATAATGACAATTTCTTTCTTCGCTGCCTTCCCCCCCCCCCCAAATAAATACATATTTCATCTCTAATTTACCCAGTGTATCAGTGCTCATAATCTGATCTCTGATGTTAAAAGTGGTTTTCCAAGACAGTTCTCCATTTAATAATGTTGCATTACCAGCCTGTGTATCTTTATATAATACACCTTTGTTTGATTGGTTAAAATCACAGAAATTTCTGAATGATAGATTTTCAGGGAAAAAAAAAAAAAAAAAAAATTAAAACTGATAGTAATATATTCACTAAGACTGGAAGGATGGTGTCATCAGAATAGTTTATGACAGTATGAAACAGATCATTGCTTGGTTGTTAGTGATGTGACATTGAGGGGTGTGAGAGGTGTTTCTTTCATGTATGCTTTGGCGTTTCGTGGGTAGGGATGGGTGTGGGAACATCTTGTTTGTTTGGTGTGCTTTATGTTTGAATGTATGCAAGGTGAATTGTGCTGTAACCAGCATTGGTTTGGAGTTATGGGCGTGTAGCTTGTTCAGCTTATGGACATGTCATTGTCTCATCTTGTAAGCAAGAGTTACCCATCGTGTTTTTGTTTAAAAAAACTTGCAAGCAGTAGATTTGTTGGAAAATGAGTCTTGTTACATATACTCAAAGTGGGATTTTAGCTGCGACATGTCTTATAGGAAAACGAGTTTTGTTACATATACTGAAAGTGGGATTTTAACTGCAACATGTCTTATAGGAAAACGAGTCTTGTTACATATACTCAAAGTGGGATTTTAGCTGTGACATGTCTTGTAGGAAAAGGAGTCTTGTTACATATACTCAAAGTGGTATTTTAGCTTTGACTCCCCACCAGCCAGAAAACAAGTCTTGTTACATACACTCAGATTGGGATTTTAGCTGCGACATGTCTTGTAGGAAAACAGTCTTGTTACATATACTGAAAGTTTTATTTTAACTGTGACATGTCTTATAGGAAAACGAGTCTTGTTACATATACTCAAAGTTGTATTTTAGCTGTGACATGTCTTATAGGAAAAAAAAGTCTTGTTACAAATGTTCAAAGTTTGTATTTAGCTGTGACATGTCTTATAGGAAAATGAGTCTAGTTACATATATTCAAAGTGGTATTTTAGCTGTGATATGTCTCCAGAATGTTTTCACATATATCAGATTGGTACTGAGATGATAGTCATTATGATCAGTGTATCATGGTATACTGCTCGCAGATAGCAAACACCTGAATGCAATGTGATGGTCATGATCAGTGTATCATAGTATACTGCTTGCTGATAGCAAACACCTGAATGTAGTGTAAGGAAAGTATCCGTCAGTATGATAAACAGTCGTTATGATCAGTGTGTCATGGGTATACTGCTCACTGATAGCAAGCACCTGAAAGCAGTGTGATAGTTGTTATGATCAGTGTATCATGGTATACTGCTCACTGATAGCAAGGACCTGAAAGCAGTGTGATAGTCATTATGATCAGTGTATCATGACACACTGCTCGCTGATAGCAAGTACCTGAAAGCAGTGTGATAGTCGTTATGATCAGTGTATCATGATACACTACTCGCTGATAGCAAGTACCTGAAAGCAGTGTGATAGTCGTTATGATCAGTGTATCATGATACACTACTCACTGATAGCAAGTACCTGAAAGCAGTGTGATTGTCATTATGATCAGTGTATCATGATACACTGCTCGCTGATAGCAAACACCTGAAAGCAGTGTAAGGAAAGTATCTGTCAGTTTGATAAGTGGTTTGCAGTGTTTTAGATCCTCCTCAAAGCAAGATATTTTCAAGCTTTTTTTTCTTTTTTTTTTTTTGTTTGCTACTAGCACCTTCATTGCATCAGCCTGATCAGAAAGCATCTTTCTACCAAAACAGCTGTCAAACTTGTCCTCTGTTTCATTATGTCTCATATTGACTGCAGCAAATCACTCCTTTCTGGCGTCAGTGAATCCTCTATTCACACCCTACAACGCATTCAGAACAATGTCGCATGCCTTGTACTCAAGAATGAAAAGACTGACCACATCTCCCCTCTTCTGTCACAGCTTCACTGGCTTCCTGTGTCAGAACGCATACACTATAAACTTGACACCATTTGTCGCAAGTCCCTCAACAGTGCAGCCTCTGACTCCCTAACCAATCTACTCAATATCTACAAACCCTCACGCGTCCTCCGTTGTTCTTCTGATCCTCTCACTTTCTGGATTCCACGTATCAAGCTCAGTACTTTTGGCCCACGTGCCTTCTCTGTTTCTGGCCCACTCTCCTGGAACAAACTTCCACTTTCTGTCCGTCAACTGCCTACTTTCTCTTCTTTTAAGACTGCTCTTAAAACTCATCTCTTTTCTTCATCCTAATAGTCCTCTCCACGACCCCTACTACTCCCACTGCAGCCTGTACCCACTCGGCATGGGAACCTGAGGTGCAAATATTTGCACAGAACTTTTTTTTTTTTTTTCCCGCTTTCTTTTGATAGTTTTGGTTAGCCTTATGACACGCATGCAGGTATGTGTGTGTATTTGTATGTGTGTGTGTGTGCTCGTGTGTATGTGGGGGTGGGTGCATACAGCAATATTTGTACATAATGTTCTTTTTGAATTAGTTTTGTTTAGAGCCATGTGGCCCACAGCATGTGTATTTGTGTGTGTGTGTTAATGTTTATGGGTTAATATTTATTTTGTACCTGATTCACCTTTTCTATTCCTTTGTTTAGAGCCATAACACATATGCATTTGTGTGCGTGTGCGCTTTTTTTTTTTCTTTGTGCACTAAGAGTTGATTTCATCAAGATTTTGTGCCTTATAAATACCATAGTCATCATAATTATTATTATTAGTAGTAGTAGTAGTAACCATTCCTGCAGCAATTATATTGAGGGATAGGGATTCATTTAAAATGAGTTAGGGGTGGAGGGGGATGCTTGACCATCATGGAGCCTTTGCAGCAGTTTGGAACCTTCTGCAAGTTTACTCTAATGGCATTGAACTCAATCGTTTTGCTGTGAGAAGCTGAGGCCAAAGTGTTCTAATTGAGGCAGTGTTTGTTTCCTCAGTGACTCAAGGACTGAAAGTGTTGTCACTTGTGGTGGGGAAGAAAAAAGATTCAAGTCTTGCTAGTCTGACGGGGTTGGTGAAATGTGTTCAGACCGCATTCCCCCACTGCTGATATCAGTGTGTGATGAGATCTCTGAGAAATGATCGATTCCTTCCTTCCACTTTCATATATTTCTCTGTGTGATTTTTAGCTTTACAGGGAGCCCCCATTTGAAACTGGTCTAAAACACTAGATTGGACATGTTGACAGGCCAATGGCATCAAGATTGGGCCCCAGCATTCACCCACCAGTCAAAACATGCCGTCTGGTGGAGGTGGTGGAAGCCAGGGAGGCGGCTGCTGCTGCTGAAGAAGAGGAGGGACTGACGAAGTGCAATAGAAGAGGACAGCTGTGCTTTTTCTGGGAGAGCGCCGCTATGTACGATGGGATGCGACCAACCTGTTAGCTTGTTACGTTATCTTTCTTTTTCTTCAGTTTTATCAAAATTGACTGCTCTCCTGATAACCGTACATCCTTGCATTTTGCTAGCCCAAAATGTGTTAGGATTTTTTTTTTTGTTTGTTTCATGGAAAAGTTGTGAGCAGTTTTGTTGAATGCCTTTGAAATTGTCCAAACATGGTTAGGTGGAGTTTCAGAAAATATTGGTGATTCTTGTTCTCTTGTCTGTTTCTTTGAGAACATGTTAATTATGGTATTGCAGAGTTGCCTGTCAGAGTTACCTTGTCTTTTTGTAAATTGCTACCAAAGTTAATGAAACCATGGACATTTATTGACAATCCTCGAACGCTTTCATTTAGAAAGCAATGAAGACAGAAGTGAAAAAACAAAATGCAGTTATTCATGTGGTTCTTGAGAACGGAGTGTTCTTAGTTAGTGACACTTGACATTATGCCCCTTCACATATACTTTGTGTATATGTGCGCAAAGTGTGTCTGATTGTGTGTATCATTCGACAGTAAAATAAAAGCTACCAATCATCTGATTCTGATTCTTGATTGTTTAGCAGTGATACTTTGGCAGCCAAATCAGAACTGACAGGCATTAAAAACTGCCTTTCCAACAGAATCTAGACTTTGAAAGAGGAAAAAAAGAATCGCATATTTTTCCTATGTGAACAAAAGTAATAAAACGAAATTATGGTACATATGTTTTCACAAGAACAAGAAAGTGGTCGCATTTATAAGGTATGTTGTTTTTGTTTTTACATTGAAGAACATTTGCAGATTTTTACAAATGGTAGCGCTGTCATTATACCAAGTTAACCTTGAATCAAGCTTCAGACATTTTGTTACTAGGCATAAACTTTGCTGTACTCATAGAATGGGACTTATGATCCCAGTTTCTGTCAGTGTCTAAAGCTTACAGCAGGAGTGAAGACTGTATTTTGGTGGGAGGGGGGGGGTGTGTGTGCAATATCAGGATTTTTTTTTTCTGTACATTATGTGTTTTTGGGGTACTGTGTTTTTAATGAACAGCATATTTTTGAATGGAAACAAAGTAGAATTGAAAAGGCACAAAACTCCATCATTGCAACAGCTGATCATTTGTTCTCCTTTCTTTCTCATCTCTCTCCCCTCGCCTGAAGAGGATGTCATTTTTTCAGTAGAGAAGTTCAGTGTCGCCTCATTTTAAAATCAGTCTTTTTGTGTGTGTGATGTCTACCTGTTCCTTCTTCTTTGATATCTTTGTGCTTTGTGAGGGGAGAAAACAACATACCAACCTCCAAACAATTACATTTTCAAACAGTTTTTTTTTTTTTTTTTTTTTTTTTTGTGTAATTGTTCCAGATATCTGTATACTTGTTGATTGTTTTATACAAGAGGTCCCATAAGAAGTAAAATTATATATATACCTTATTTTATCACCTTTTTTTTTGTTCATTCTTTCATATATTGTCATGTCAGCTATTATTCTTTGATAATGGATGGAATACTGGAGCTGTGAATGATAAAGTGATTTCAAGTGTATCCATAGATTATATTAAAGAAAATCTGTACTGGTCAGTTCATGTTACAATTTTTTTTTTGTTGTATGAATGTGATGGTCATGTAACTACCATGTTGATAGGTACACATACTGTCATAGACGTTTTGTTGGTTGAATGGTTGGTGCATGGCGGAACACAATTGATAATAACCATACTGATCATGTGACTGATTTCTGTCTTGTGTTTGCTGTCTTACGAATAATGGGACATTGTTTCAGTGCTGTAACTTGGAACTTTTGTCAGAATTGGTTGTGTTGCTGCATGTGTGAACTTACCTCGGAGTATGAAGTATGTGTTTGTGAGTAGGTGTACGTGCGATTCATAGGAGCTTTTTTTTTTTTTTTTTTTTTTTTTTTTTTTTTTTTTTTTTTTTAAAATCTCCTAATTCTGAGGGGTATTTTTGTGAAGGGGTGTGTTTGAGTTTTAAACCTGGGATGAAAGTTACTGTGTTGGTGTTTCTTGATGCCTCCTTGAAGAGACCCAACAGCTATAAGGAAGAGCTGTGGATCATTGTCAGATCATGCTAGTGAGTTGAACTTCATGTTTGAAGGGAAGAATGCATGGGGACTCTCTCTCTCTCTCTCTCTCTCTCTCTCTCTCTCTCTCTCTCTCTCTCTCTCTCTCTCTCTCTCTCTCTCTCATGGCCTTTCATGTTGTTTAATGAAAAGAGAGGGGGGGGGGGGGGGGTACAATTTTTTTTTTACTATCAGCCTATCTAGTTATAGCATGGTACAGCTCACAAGATTCATAATGAAACAGTTGGATGATCCTATATAAAGCAGCAGTCAGTTCCAGCCATTATTCATAATGATACTTTATGAAAACTGTTGGATGATCCTATATAAAGCAACAGTCAGGACCAGTCATTATTCATAATGATTCTTTGGGAAAACAGTTGGATGATCCTGTATAAAGCAGCAGTCAATTCATTATTCATAATGATACTTTGGGAAAACAGTTGGATGATCCTGTATAAAACAGCAGTCAGTTCCAGTCATTATTCATAATGATACTTTGGGAAAACTCTTGGATGATCCTGTATAAAGCAGCAGTTAGTTCCAGTCATTATTCACAATGATACTTTGGGAAAACTCTTGGATGATCCTGTATAAAACAGCAGTCAGTTCCAGTCATTATTCCAGCTGACAATGCGAGAACCGGTGTATGATGTTTGTGTGCCGCATACCGTATGCAGTCAGTTTGAATGTAAATGTTTGTTTAAAGTCATCTAGCGTTTTGATGGCTGATGGGGAAAACTTGTCTTTTTGTCAGCTTAGGAAGAGGCTAGTATGGTGGTAATCCAATTCACTCCTCCTTTTCTTTTGTTTCTGTTAAAGAATTGAAATAAGTTTGAATAGAACAGCACAATGCAGAGTTGCCAACTGGCTCAAATTTGTTATGTTTGTTATTACCAGTCATGATGTGTTCCTGCGTTATTCTAACGTCAGAATTGTTCCGACAAGGTGGTTTTTGCCTAGCTAGGGTCACGCGCCTGCTTCCTTTTCGTAAACCGCTTGCCAGCTCTGCAGCTCACATGGCTTTGAATAGTGTGTCCTCTACTAATCTTAGATGATTAAGCTGAACCACAGCCAACCACTTGTGCATTCACACCGAGTCCATGTTTAGTGGAGCAATCAGCGGATTCGTTAACCCAGACAGGAAATGACAAAACTTTGTATCTCAGTCAGGTTGTCTCTGGTGTCTGCTTCACTCTGTATTGCTGCACCATGACAGTGATGGAAAAAGCTGGTCTACACTGGTGGAGTGAGGTAGTGAGCTGTAGTTGCAGCTGTGATGAAGCGGTGGCAGGAGCTGAAGTTTGGGCCAAGTTATACAGAGAAGTGCACATACTTTGTGCTGATGTATCAGTAACAGAATCTGACTTGGTTGCAGGTCAGTGTGGTGGAATTCCAACTGTAAAGGCGGGTCGGTGTTAAGGAAAAAAAAGGCTATCTGGGTGAGTGTTCACGAAAAAGAAGTCAGAGTAATCTTTAAAAATGTACAAATTGTTCCTGATCATACATCAGTCCACATCATACTTCAGAGGTGTTGGCATCTCTGACTGTGTTGAACCACAAGGAGGCATGAGAGCTTTTTTTAAGCCAGCCACTTGTTGGTGCATTCCACTTAGGTATGATGGGTATGCTCTTGGGGAAAGCTGTCCCATGTGAATGTGTGGCTATGTGAAAGCTTGATCAGTGCAGAAGTATGAACTTGTTCATGGCAGATCATGATGTGTTCGACCCATGCTACTGATGTGCAATATTGCCGTGTGTAGAGAGCTGACAGCTGCTTGCCTGTGATGTCTGTCTGGGCATTTGATAAGTCTAATCGCACCATGATGATCAAGTTTCCAAGGCTTGTCGAGATGATTTGCCTCCTCTTGCTTTGAAAATGCTACAGCATTCCTCCACTGACAAATTCCTAGAGGTTGAAAATGGTGATTGCGTATATAGCACAATATTTGAACTGGGATACCTGTATCTTAAATTTTATGAGTGCATGTACATTAGAGAATAAAGATTTAAATATATATATATGCATTAGGAATCTCTGATTTTGACAGTAAAGATTTTATCAGTTCACTGCTCACATACATGCACACACACACACACACACACACACACACACACACACATAGAGTTTGAACTTGGATTTAATCCTTTTGCCCATTGTGGGGTATGGAGGATAGCAAATAAATATATATATCGATAATCTCAACATTTCTGTGTGTATTTTAAATGCACAAATGCATGCACCTAACCATCATTGATTATTCAAAATTCACACATGTACACACACAAACACGCACACACACACATAAACCATTCTACTTGGCTGTCACCATTTGCAACTAAGCATGGAACACACATTCAAGTGTGTGTGGTTTGTCAGACCAATGAATCTAAATTGATCTCTCGTTCTGGAACAAGGCAATTGATGGAAGAAATTTTGGTTTGGGAAAGAAAGGGAGACGTGAAAGAATGAACTGTATCTTGGGTTAACTGAGTTTTGGTGTCATTTCCAGATAATATGGGATGTTAAAGAAGAAAGATAGATATTCTGCATCTGTATGAACATGGAAGGTTGATATTCTGCATCTGTATAAGTAAAGAAGATTGATTTTCAGCATCTGTATGAATAAGATTAATATTCAGCATCTGTATCAATTTCCACCTTCATTGTTTATCAAATTAACATTCTCAGTAGCTTACTTACAAGCTTGAATTATATGCATGTACAAATGCTTTGATTTTGAATGTATGGGAATTTTCTTTGTATCTCCAATATAAATGCATTACCAGCCCAACTTCAACGCTGAAATGGTACCACCCAGCTTCAACGCTGAAATGGTTGTCACTGTCAGCTGACCCATAAGCAGTATGATTGGTAGATAGAGAGAAATTTGGTACCAAGTTTGTCAGAGGACGTCAGACTGTGTCGCTTGCCAGATAGAAGTTAAAATGTCATCAGTATGTAACACAAAGCACTGCAGTATGTTGATTTTAGCACTCGCTGGTCACATCTTTTTGCGAATCAAACGGTGTTTCAGACTTACATTTTTAATGTGCTGTCACCTATTTCATTGCCTAGTCCTCCTGCCCATCATCCATGTTCCATCCCAGAACCCCTTTCCCAGTCCTAGAAGCTGAACAGAGGTTGACCATGTCTATATCTTGGAAATGAGAGTGTGCGTGACATGCCGCTTGTTTTCTTCTTGTCACTTGTGTTTTGCTTTGTTGCTCTTATATGACTTAAAATAATGCTGCACATAGAAGAGAAGAGAACTCTTTCAGCTGTCAGAGGAGTATGTTATGTCAAAGAAAATTGTAGAGTGCACATGTTACACAGTCCTGAAAAGTGTAAGAACAATGCAGGAAATGATGAGTGCAAGGGAAGCATGAAGAGCACCTGGCGCATAGCTTGAGGAGTTCATAAGTCAGTCAGTCAGCTCCGTCTCTTTCTCAGATAATATATCCAGTGCTCCTGGTCCAGAACCAGGTTTCCATATTTCAGTCCGTGAAGAGTTGAAGCAAAAGATTTTGCCATTAAATGATGGTACAAGTTTTGATTCATCTCAGTAGAACTATTAAAACCATATATGCTAGGTGGTGACACATTCAGTTTTTTTTCATTTAACACCTTCACAATGTATGTGGGTGAAAGCTGGACTTACCAGTGTGTTTTTTAATTTACAGTCAGACCATTCACTGTAGCCTGAAACTTAAAAGATGACTTTTTTCCTCATAAGTTTAGACAGGAGAACGTAGAGTAAAAAAAAATAAGGTAGATTATACAAAGCAAATCATCACTGAAGACATATATATGTGGAAGTCTTCTAAAGTAAGAGAGAAAACGCCTGCATTTTTACCCATGCATTGTTGCTGTCAGTCATATTCCTTTGATTTCATGTTTTACCAAAGACAGATAGATAACTGACGCACTATTATTTCTGGATTTTATGCATGCTAATGATGTTACGAGTGAAGTTTTCAGATTTATCCAGTCCAGCTGAACCCATACTTTTTCCTTAGTCGGTTTCAACAAAATTCCATTTATTAAACTTGGAACTGGATGGTTAGGCCTCTGTGTTTATGATGTGTTGATACTGTGCATAACGGAGAGTTTGTGGTTTGGGTGCATCCTTCTCAGGGGGTCCCAAGTGAATATGGATATCTGTCTACATGTTTGGTGTCATTATGTGTGAAATTCATGTATTAATTACATGTTCTGTTCTGTGTATTGTAGTTAACCACCAGGTTGACAGGACTCTGAACTGTGGTTCTGGCAATAAAGAGGGCTGTCTTAACGATCGACTCTTTATGCTGTGTGTGTGTATGCTGTGTGTGTGTGTGTGTGTGTGTGTGTGTGTGCTTGCTCATATGTGTCACAATAACTCTTTACGTCCCAAAGTTCAACTACCAGTATTATGTCATGCACACACACACACACACACACACACTACTGCTCTCCTGTCATCATCCTTTTCGTCATCCTTTTTCTTTTTCTTTTGTCAACATTGCTTGCTGAGAAGCTGGCACATACCAAGATACATGCTTAAAGCAAAGTATTTTGATGTCTTCAATGCTTCTGTATTGTAACCTTGTCTTGCTCTTGAAATCACTGATGACATACCCAAAAACATAATGTTACACTCTTCATGCCACACCTTGATAATGTTGACAAAAAAAAAAAAAGCTCACGAAATCACACACATGGCACACACTGATTTGTTGTGACTATAAACTTATTCAGTACAATTGAAATACGACTGACCATAAACTACCTCAAAAGTCAGCAATGACATGGTACCAAAGTTTTATCATAGCATTTTTATCGTAAGTAAGATTAGTACTGCCTCTCATCATTAAAAAGATGTAAAATTGAGAAAAAAAAAAAAAAACATGTGGCACAAACAACACAAACGCATGTGCAGCGATATTCAAAAAACACAAATGAGTTCCTCAGATTTCAAAATCATTTTCAACTTGATCATTGTTCACAGAAAGAAATCAGACATATACACATATACACTTTAAGTCTATATCCCTTGGTTTATGCAGAATCAGAATGCTGTAGATGCAGTTTCTTTTCCACTCTCTAAACTTGTTACAATTTTGATTTTTGAAAACGCCCCGTGAAACAATGCTTTTAGTTTAATAAATCACCTGTGTAGAAGATCTACATTATTCTAAAAGTATTTTTAACAAGGGTGTAAGATAGGATCGATGAGGGGAAAAATAAGCCCCAGTAAAAGGATGGGTAGGTTGAAAACAAACAAAAAAACAAACCCACTGATAAGGTTTGGTGACAATTGAATTTGTGTATAGTAGATTCTGTTTATTAGAAGCTCAGATGTCAGACGACAGCTTAACTGGGTTTTTCACTTGACAACTCATTAACCTACTTTAACCCCCTCATACAAGTACATGTGTATAAACACATATGGGCGCATGCACGTGTATGGGTACACTCATACACACACACTTGCACCATAACATGGAACCATAATTTGACGTGTATAATATAGTTAATGACGTGTATAGTCTAGTTAAAAGACAAAGCTTCTGAGACTTTCAGTGAATAGACGCAGTGCATGATAACATTTAAAGAAAATCACTCTGCGTTTCAAGACGGACCCATTCAAAGAACCGTAACCCACTTACAGCAATCAGGTTTGTAGGTCAGTACAGTCGACTGATCTTTACACTCCAGTAAGCAAGCAGGTGTCGTTGACAGTACTTGCGAAAGGCTACTTGTTTCCTCTATGTACCGTTACCAACCTCAATTCTCCTTAGAATAAAAAGTGTACAGTAAAATTAACTTGTCAAAAGCGAATATTAACTCTGGAAAAAATTCTATTGATCCCCGGAGTTGTGCCTGCAAAGAATGTATCTCTCTGATGTAAGTTTGATTGTCAGCTATTGCTTTGTAGCCTACATGGCTGTGACAATGGCACATACAACAGTGTGTACATACAGGTAAAAAAAAAAAAAAAAATCGCCACTCTCAGCAATTCACGCACTGGACCTGTCTTCAGCTGTGAATTAACAACAAAGAAACAAAAAAAAACACAATGACAAACGCATGTGTCATCAGCAGAGGGATGCAACTACCTTCCTTATTTCTGGTTCCTCATATCAGATATCCAATTATTATCAAAAACAAACCAACCCCCCCCCCCCCCCCCCCCCCCCCCCCCCCCCCAAAAAAAAAAAAAAAAAAAAAAAAAAAAAAAAAAAAAAAAACCGAAAACAAAAGCACAAACAACAACAACAACAACAAAAGACAAAAGCAACGATCTTCAGTTAACTATCCACAAGACATATTAGCATTTTTTTTTTCTTTTAAAGTTGGTAAGTGGGATGCGTGCGAACACTGGATGATGGCTCCCGTGATGATGCGAGGCTGGCCGTGTTTACTGGGCACAGTCGGGCACCTCGTGGTCACGGTGAGACTGAGCGGAAGGACAGGGTCTAACTGCATCTCTCCACCAACCTACGCCCTGTTCCATCCTTGCCTCGTCACACTGTATAGGACCACCCACACTCCAACATGAAGATGGTCGCCCAACGGCCTTGTTTTGGGGACCAAGGCGATGGTTGCCGACTTCATCTCCATCGGCTGAGTCGCCGCCATCAATTCTCGGACTGAGAACAAACACAAATCTGGACATCTGTCAGAGATAAAAAGGAGAAGACCTGCATGGGACGACAAGAATCAGTGGACCTGGACCATCCACTATCAGACACATCTATCGGGGGGGATTGTGACCTTCACTCATAAAAATCTTAAAAAAAAAGAGCCCCCCCCCCCCCCCCCCCCCCCCCTCTCTCTCTCTCTCTCTGATAAACAAATGATTTTTTTTTTATACTATTACCTCCCGCCCTTTCGCACCCCACCTCACTCTCTCTCTCTATTCCGAATTATGTACATACTCATGTCATATTCATTCCACTGGCTGTTTATACTTGCTAACTGTTGTCAATTATTGTATCCTTCTGATGTGCAACTCAACCTGCACCCATTCTTCCTCCTATCATTTCCATTGATATTGCATTATTGGATGACAAACTTTTGTTTCTCTGTCTTTCATACACTATTTCATTTCATTGCATATATGGTAGTCCCTACTCAAGTGAGGCCCGAAGGATGAAAAAGCACATCAGTGCATAACTATTACGCTCGTAAAGAATCTCTCTCTCTCTCTCTCTCTCTCTCTCGTCACTGAACTAAAGGCTGATCCCAAGAGCAGCAGAATCTTGAAAAATACAAAGCTACTGTCGCGGTAACGACAAGAAAAAGAGCTGAGTGCATTATACCTAGACCATCACTCCCTCACCCAGATCTCCCTCTCCGTCATGACGTCCCCCCCCCCCCCCCCCAACATACCTCTCCTCCTCCTTTTCCCCTCCCCTTTCCTCCGTTGTACTTTGGATTTATTGTGGATGGAAAGGGTCAATGAGAAAAAGGACAGAAGAGGAAGGGAAGGAGGACGAAAGTAAGAGGATATAATGCGGAGAAAAGGCAGATGGTGGGAAGATGGACCGGCGAAAAATGCAAGTACAAATGATTATTTCATTGACGAAATATTTCTTTATGACCTAAAAGCACTCTCGTAAACTGGCAGCAAGTTTCATCATTCAAAGGGAAACCACTCTCACAGGTACATCAACATGGCAAGCTGTTCATGTGTCTGCCGCTTTCGGCTGTTTAAGTTTGTCCAGAATACCACAAAATTGTCCTTGGGTTCATTATCACGAGGATACAGTCATGAAACTGCAAAAGCAAGTGAGCAGAGTGTCAGATCTCAAGAGACTATGGTTCCCCAAACTCTTGAACCGAGTATGCGAATCCCATCTTCGTCAACAAACTCGTCTGACACGAAGGAATATGTGTCGTCTGCTTCAGTCAACGTGCCAGGTTAGTTCGTGTCAGTTCGGAAAGTGTTTAATGTTTATTACACTCTCACAATATTCAGTTCAATAAGACCAACACATGTATACGATTGACAAACAAAGCACTAGCAAACAAGCCGGCTTTCTAATGAATTAGAACCCCATGAAGTGTTTTCCCTACACTCAAGAGACGTTCGTTTTTATATACTCAGCACCTCTGCACTCGCACACACACACTCTACCTTACCTGGTCAGTCCAGACTCTGGCTTGGGGGCTTCGTCAGGATTCTTTCCCAAGTCCTTCACTGGCATGAGCTACCAAGTAAGGTCTAGTCTAGTCACTGTCTTCTAGGCCAGTCTGCGACACACTCTGTCCAGGCCGTTCGCCCGCGTCAGAGGGTCAGCAGCTGATGCACTGTCTTTCTGTCAGTGTCCACCTCTGGGCCCAGCAGTGGTACAGTCAGAACCGTCCTAGCCGTTGTAACCGTCTACGGCTGTACTGTCGCAGTGCTAGGGCAAAACTGTCTCCTACTGGAAAACAGCTGATGTGATAGCTATATTTAAAAAAGGTACTAGAACAGACCCAGGTAATTACAGACCCGTCAGCTTAACAAGTGTAATAGGTAAAGTCTTGGAGTCAGTCATTCGTGATGTCATAGTTGATTATATGGAGACAAACAACCTTTACGTCCAGAGTCAGCATGGGTTTCGACAACATCGTTCATGTTCTACTCAATTATTGGAGGTCATGGAAGACTTGACTCAGATCATTGATAAAGGAAAATCTATTGATATAATATATTTTGACTTTCGTAAGGCTTTTGATACAGTGCCACATGAAAAATTACTAATAAAATTAGGTTCTTATGGAATTTCAGGCCATGTTTTAAATTGGATCAGGGATTTTTTAAAGAATAGAACTCAAGGAGTTAACGTTGGGGCTACCTATTCTAGTAAAACATTGGTGAAGAGTGGAATTCCGCAAGGTAGTATTCTTGGCCCTGTATTATTCACAATTTTGATAAATGATTACCTCAATCATTACACAGTTTCTGTAAGATTTTTGCTGATGATACTAAAATTTATAATACAACAGAAAATCATGAATTGTTTACAAATGGATATTGATACTTTGGAAAGATGGTCTGAGACATGGAACTTGTATTTTAATGCTTTTAAAATGCAAAGTACTGCATATTGGCAAAAAGAATCCCGAGCATGACTATGTTATTAAAGGTACTCAGACAGTTATTATAACCAAATGTGAAGAAGAAAAAGACTTGGGGGTCATTTTTGATAAAAATTTACTTTTTGATAATCATGTGTACAATGTTGTAAATAAGGCAAATAAAGTGATCGGAATCATACGGCGTTCTTTTGATTTTCTAAATAAAGATACTTTTCTCAAATTATATAAAGCCCTAGTCAGGCCGATCCTTGAGTATGGGAAATATTGTTTGGTATCCATATTTGAAAAGACAGTCTTCCGCAATAGAAAAAGTACAGAGGGAGCTACTAAATTGATAAAGGAATTGAAAGACCTACCATATCAAGATAGATTGGAAAAGTTGAAATTACCATCTTTGAAAGCTCGACGATTACGGGGTGACCTGATTCAAGCCTACAAATTGTTTAATCATGTTGATGATATTGACCCTACTAAATTTTTTACTTTATCCAACTTCGATAAAAAACAAAACCCTACTGATAAAATTCACATTGAGTTTAGCCGTACTAACTAACAGAAGAAAATTCACTTTCAGTAATCGAGTTGCACCTTATTGGAATCAACTTGCACCAAATATTAAACGTGCACCTAATTTAAATGCTTTCAAAAATCTTATAGACAAAGGTAACATGCTAATAGATGTATTATTTGATTACGATGTTTAAATATCTTGAGCATGCTTATGACCTTGAGGTTAACTTATTTTTCATTGAATGATGGGACAAATTATAAGCCGTGAGGCTTAATGAATCTGTTAAGATGTCCCTATTTTGAACCTGAACCTGACCTGAACCTATAACCTGGAGGCCCTAACACTGGTCTGTCACTAGTGTTACTGTCACTGTAGTACGACACTGTCGTACACTCAAGGCCGAGTGTTGAGCTCCCTAGCTAACTACAAGTTAGCCAGTCCGCTCTCTCCTCAAGGCCGAGTGTTGAACTCCCTAGCCAACTACAAGTTAGCCAGTCCACTCTCTTCAAGCTCCCGTGTCATACTGTTCGTCTGTTTGTTTACCTGAGTGTCAGTGAACACTTCTCACGCGAGGTGCACTTCCGCAGAGCTTGCCTATGAGCACAGAAACCGTGCATCACTACACTCCCCTCGACTTTATGATGAAAGCTTTTTGTCCAGGGGTTGCAGTAAGGAAGGGAGCTCTTCATCTCGCTTGAGCCCATGTCTGATTAGTTTTGATTTGCAGGTCCTTTGAGAGTTCTTCCTGTTTAGCAGCCAGAGACGTGGAAAGCACTGTGTGCCAACAGGCCCATGGAACTGATCCATTGCCTGTCTGTAACCTCGTCCGGTAAGGCTCCACTACTTCAGCCATTTCGGAGGGTCAGCAGACCCTAAGGTATCACTGCTGGGCAGGCTCCTAGGCCTCCAGCGCTGGATAGTGTTCCCCCCAGTTTTTTCCCTGTGGGTCCATCCACGCCACCAGAAGCAGCATGACCTTTCAATGAACCAGGATGGCTGCCACCTCAGCCAGGCACTTCCGGAAGCTACGCTGATCCAGCCCCTCCGATATACTGGCAAAAAAGTGGCCATCGCTTCCCTCTGCCCATCCTGGATGCGTACGTCACCGGGGGTGGACAGAAGACGCTGCATTCGGGTGAACCAGACCAATCACCTCCAGCCGTCTGGCGAGGCGACAAACCAATCCACGGCCTGCCACAATGCCTGCACGCCCCTCAGCATACCATCACAGTCTCTGTCTCAGGTACCCTAACAGCAAGCAGAAGGCTCAGGGGATTCCATGTCCACTGGTGCTGGGAACTTCCTCCGCCAGCAGCTCTGCCTCTCTGGGCTCATACAAGCAGTCAACACGAATAGTGCCTTCCAGTGAATGAGAGCCGGCACAGACTTCAGATTAAATGTTTCTGGAACTGCTCTCCCCATGCTGGCGAAAAGCCTTCATGGCCTCCTTCTGGCAGTTGCTGAAGACTGTATTGCCCAAGCTGGTGCAATGCCGCCTGCTGATGAAGTCCACCAGCTTTTCCCAGTTTCCGCATGGCCCCAGTAACCATGCCATTGCCTACTCAAGTGCCTGTGTCTGACCCTGCAAAACAACCTTTGATGAAGGTGGCAGCCTTTCATCAAAATATGCCAGGCAGATGGTGAATGAAGGCATGAGCTTTCGGATACTTGTTAGCCTCCCCACAGCCAGGAATCAAACACTTCTTGCCCCTCTTTTGGGTTTCCTGGCATGTGGAACCAGCCTCCTTTGCCTTCCTGATCTGTGGCGATGTACAGACATGTCCTTGCGAGAAGTGCTGGCATCCTGGACCTCAGCAGTAGGGCTTGAGTCTGTATGTTTTTTTCCCTTTTGTGGCCCTTTGTCAGAAGATTCCCTGCTCCTTCCTGTAAGGCGTCTTGGGACCCTCCTGACGCTGGCTAGACTGCCCAATACCCCTACTGTCCTGAGTATCCCTGGCTGACACTTTTTCAGTTCAGCGCCAGCTGTACCTGAAACCTGACTCTGGCATCCTGACCTGTTCTCCCTCATGGTCACTTTCACCTTAGAACCGGCCCTAACCCTAGCAATTCGAATAACCTCAGGCCCTACTTGAGGCGATTCCTTCAAATTCTTGCAAGGGGTGCTGACTGCCTGGGGCTGGTTGGATACTTTCAGTGGTGAAGCACTAGGCACATGTGGCTGAGTATTGCTGGTAGCTTCCACTGCCTTGGACCGAACTGAAGGTTGCACCCTGGAAATCCTGCCATGGGATATGGTCCTCACAGCATTGCCAGAGTGCGAAGGAACTGGAGCCTTGACTGAAGAACTAGGATCCTTCCTTCCATCTCCTTTACCAGACTGGTTATGCAGCCACTTCTGGTAACGCCTGCAGTCTTTTTTCCGGTGCCCAACCTGTTTGCAGTAAAAGTGCTTGATGTTGGAATCCAGGCTGTCAGGAGCTTGCTTTCCATTTCCTTTGGTTATAAGCTGCAGATGAGCGGTCAGCTTTTCCACGATCTGCTTAAAACTGTCCAGATCCTGCTTGGAAAAACCAGAACTGACCTGTGGCTCCTCCTGAACTTTCCTTAGTGTCTCATCCATGACCAGGGAGACGTGCTGGTACCACTTCACTTTATGGACGGCTTCTTCCATGGTTCTGGGTCTCTCCAGATAGGCATATTTTCCTGCCTTGTCCGGATTACCAGTGCAAAATTTGCTGATCGCCTCGCCCTGTACATATCTTTCAGGCAGGTCTCTGAAGGCTGAAACAGCAAGCACTGTGACCCTGTCTGCCCAGTCCTCATAGGACTCCCCTGGGTTTTGGCTGGCTTGTTGGAATTTGAGCTTGGTGTTTCAGTCAGCTCTCTGGCCTCGAAGCATGCTTCCAACTTCCTCATCATTTGGTGATATGAGCACTGTCTGCCCATCTTGGTGGCTATGGTGAAGAAGTCTAGGGCTTTTCCTTCCAAACACCATCCCAGGTAATCCTGACTCTCATTCTCAGACCAGTTGAGGGCAGTCCTATAGCTGTTGAACCTGTACTTGAATGACAGCCAGTTTGCTTTCCCATCAAACTGTAGATTTGGGGGCAATTTCCGGGGATTCCGCTTGGTACAGTATGCCTAACAGGACTGTTTTCCCTGCTGCTGTCTGAGGGGTCAGAATACAATTCCGACTCACTCTCAGTGCAGTCATGGTGGTCATGGCAGTAAAATCTGTTCCTGTGTGACCTAGACCTTTGGTTCCTGCTCCAACTTACTCTCAAGGGCAGGGGAGAGCTTAACGGGGCCCATGTTCGTCCGTCATGCCTCCTGCCACTATACAGGCGCCCCTCCCCATCTCTATGATCTTGGTCATGATCTCCAGCAAAATCTCGACACCTGTGGTCAGTCGGTGCTGCGACCTAGACCTACTTGAGTATGGGGAAAAGTGCCCGAATCTTTTAGGCGTGAAGTCCCCTCCATGGTGTCTGTGCTGTCATCCCTGTGATCTTGCTTCAGGGTTTGACTGCTTCAGACTCTGCTTGTGCTCCCATGTCAGAGACTCTGACCCAAATCTGTGGCAACGCTGTCTGCTAGAGGCTGACCTTGACAAAGACGTAAACCTCCGCGACTTCCCATGTCCTCGATCTGAGTAATTAAGTCTAAAAGACTCACTCCTTCCTGGTGATTGCTTTCTCACCATTCTGGAGGGATGGGGTTCCAATTTTTCAGCAGACCCAGGAGAGCCCACTTCCAACTCAGCCAGGTTGTCTACAAAATTTGGTGGATGAGTCGGAACTG
Source organism: Conus betulinus (assembly GCA_016801955.1). NCBI lineage: Eukaryota > Metazoa > Mollusca > Gastropoda > Neogastropoda > Conidae > Conus > Conus betulinus. The sequence goes on from JADBJO010000729.1 coordinate 492,747, forward strand.
GTGGCAGCTCGGTGAGCAGAGAACTGGTTTCACTGGGTTCAGCAACTTGACTTAAGCTTTTGCTTGCCTCCGAGTGAAGAGAGGACCAGAAATCATCCACGGACTGCTGCCCATCCCATGTGGGTAAGGGAGAACTCTTTCTTTTCCTCCCCCCACTGCGGTGGCCATTTTGGGGCTCTATTAAATCTCCCATGGCCCCCTGCTGCGTTCCAAAATCAATCAGTTCGAGCAGGTCGTCACTGGGTTTGCCACAAGGAATGGACATCATGGATAATGTAAATTTCCCCTTCCTTTTCCCTGAACACACAAGCTGCACTGCTCAATCCAGAGGCTGTGTTACATTCAGCCCTATGGTGTACTGAATAAACCTTTCCCCCTTTTTCTAATGGAGCAACTGGAAAGTGCTAGTGTGGAGTACAATTAGTACCTAGTCTGTGTACAACACAACCAACACCCAACACTATTAACAACTTCCGTTTGTTGTTAACTTACAGCTAGGGTTGTACTAACTGAAAGTGCTAAGTATATCCCACTCCTGACACCAATGAAGTGTTTTCCCTACACTCAAGAGAAGTTCGTTTATATACTCAGCACCTCTGCACTCGCACACACACACACTCTACCTTAACTGGTCAGTCCAGACTCTGGCTTGGGGGCTTCGTCAGGATTCTTTCCCAAGTCCTTCACTGGCATGAGCTACCAAGTAAGGTCTAGTCTAGTCACTGTCTTCTAGGCCAGTCTGTGACACACTCTGTCCAGGCCGTTCGCCCGCGTCAGAGGGTCAGCAGCTGATGCACTGTCTTTCTGTCAGTGTCCACCTCGGGCCCAGCAGTGGTACAGTCAGAACCGTCCTAGCCGTTGTAACCGTCTACGGCTGTACTGTCGCAGTGCTAGGGCAAAACTGTCTCCTATAACCTGGAGGCCCTAACACTGGTCTGTCACTAGTGTTACTGTCACTGTAGTACGACACTGTCGTACACTCAAGGCCGAGTGTTGAGCTCCCTAGCTAACTACAAGTTAGCCAGTCCGCTCTCTCCTCAAGGCCAAGTGTTGAACTCCCTAGCCAACTACAAGTTAGCCAGTCCACTCTCTTCAAGCTCCCGTGTCGTACTGTTTGTCTGCTTGTTTACCTGAGTGTCAGTGAACACTTCTCACGCGAGGTGCACTTCCGCTGAGCTCCCCAATGAGCGCAGAAACCGTGCGTCACTACCCAAGAGAAGACACTTGTTAGAAAGAAGCAAGCTAATGACTGTAACTGAGCGATCAGATCTTTCACCAAACTGAATGACATAATAAGTAACATCAGCCTCAGTAGAGATTTCAAAGCAGATCTAACCGTCCCTCACCACAGCTTTCACTCTTACACACATACTACTTCTATTCTCACAACCCATACAGTCCCCCCCCACCCCCCACCCCATCCTCCTCCGTCAGCCTTATGTCTTCCAATCCCTTATCTCGGAGCTGTTCATGAGGGCGGCTGTTACTTGCACGTTGTTGACCCCATGTCCCCTACCCCCAACCACAGTGAGGATCTGGTTGAATCTCAGCCAAGCAGGTTAGGTTTCACCTGCATCTGTAGGCTTGCCTGTCTGTCAGAAACACACACACACACACACACACACACACACACACACACACACACACACACACACACACACACACACACAGCTGTAGAATGGTAGTCTTGAATACAGGCATGAAAGAGAGAGAGAGAGAGAGAGAGAGAGAGAGAGAGAGAGAGAGAGAGAGAGAGAGAGAGAATGCATACATACAGGTACACTCAACACACACACACACACACACACACACACACACACACACATACACACACACATGAAATGTGGCCCAAGGATAAATCCATTACATTTTGGTATGGGCCTGTTGGGCAGACTCAGGAATCATCCAAAAGATCATGCAAAAGCTATTCAATCAGTTTGATGGAAACGTGGGGGGAGGGAGGGGAGGGTGAAGATGGAATGGGGCCTAAAGAAGAACTGTTCAGGCCTGGTGGCAAAAAACCATATTTGCATGTCACTGTGTCTATATGTCATTGTGTCTATATGCCATCCTCTCTGTATGTCACTATGTCACTGTATGTCACTATGTCAATATGTCACTATGTCAATATGTGTAACCCCGACCAAACCCTAACCAACCCTAACTCTAACTAAAACCTGACCCTGACCCCAACCAAACCATAACCCCGACACAAAGACACAGTGACATATTGAATGTGGTGACATATATTCTGATACAGATATGGTGACATAAATACCTCTCAGTACATAGTTGCACAATGACAAGATAATGCATAGACGTAGTGACGTATAGACTCAGTGACATATAGACACAGTGATTTATGGGCACTGTGATTAATAGATGCAGTAGTGTATAGACTTGACCCCCATTATGCAGATTTTAGATCAAGGGACAATCATGATCCATGTGACCTTAGTGGAGATTGTCAGTCTCCGGAGTGCCCAACTGGGTTTTTTTGTGTACCTTGTGTCTGCTTGTGTGCAAGGCGAAGTGGCACCATGAGCAACGCTAGTTAAAGAATTATGGTCATGCACCTATTTCACCATGAGAGCAAACATTACCACCTTTGTTGTTTCCTTCATGTCTCCAAGACTCATTTGAGATTTTCTTTGATAACCTAGAACCAGTTAAAAAAAAAAAAAAAAAGTACTTTGGCACACATAAGCTGAACAGAACTGTGTCCCTGTTCCCTCACGACTTATGATATGCAGTTCTATAGTGTGAGGAAGGAGATGAGAAATACACAGAGTTTGAATGTAACATTCAAAAGTAAATTTCTGCTTGAACAAAACTGAATTTGATTGTGTGTGTTTTGTTTTTTAACTGAGATAACAAAATTATGTAGTGTGCCAGGTGGATTAAAGGTGTGTGTGTGTGTGTGTGTGTGTGTGTGTGTGTGCGCGTGCGTACGTGCATGCGTGCATGCATGCGTGTGTGTGTGTGTGTGTGTTAATCTCTGCCCGGACAGAAACAAACTGAATTGCTGTGTCTGTAGGTAAAATTTTTCCTACAAATTACTTAGTATAACAATTTGATCTTTTTGATATGCAGATTTCATTTTTTGATTCATTGGCAAATACTTAAAAAAATCTTTTACACTTAGATGAATTGATTAGTATAACAATTTTGATCTCTTTGATGTACAAATTTCATTTTTCAGTTTATTTGCAAATAGTTAAATCTTTTATACTTAGATTTATTGAAAAAATAAAAAAACTGGTTTTTAGAACAGGTATATGTGACCAGTCTTCTGTGTCAGAAGAAAGGTGAGGAAGGCGAAGTAAGGGGTGTGACATGTCATTTCTTCTTCAGTCCATAACAGACTCACTGGGTTTGCTTCTGATTATCATTTTTTACCATTCATCTTTTTCCCATTTGATGTGCAGAGCTGGATTGGCAAGCCTTTGACAGTTGATGCTCGGCGCATTGATCCTTCAACTGTTCGGCAAGTTTTCTACTTTGACTCGCTGAGCTTGGCCAAATCCCTGGAGATGAAAGGTGAACATACTTTCACAAGCAAGTAGTGAAACACAATGGAGAAGCAATTTTATGTTATCTGGATGCTTTTTTGTGAGCATGTGACAGTCCAAAGCTGAATTCTCAAATCCTTTTTTTTTTTTAAAGGAATTTAAAGTAAATCCACCAGTTACAGGGACGAACAAATTGCAGGACAGAACATGACGCATTTTGACTTCTTAGGTCTTCTTCAGACAAGATAAACAACATTCAGGGTGATAAAAACGAAGAACAAGCAATCATTTATCTTCTCAAATTTGGCGCAGATCGTCCTTCTTAAATCCTTGTTTTTAGATGATGGGTTTCAACATGGATCATTGGGCTAACCTTTACTAGACATTGCTTTTCACTTCACATTCTCGATGATTTGGGTCTCTTTTGACCTATTCATTTCCCAGAGGCATTGTCTATAGAGAACATAGGACATGGAAGATCCACAACATGGACAGAGAGTGAAATAAGTAAAGCCTGTGTGAAACGTATGGGTCGTAAGAGGACATGTATTATGAAGAGGGTGTAATCGAAAGTGATGTCTGGTAAAGATGATAGTGTATGGATCCTGTAGCACCTGTGTCAGGAGTGTTCAGTTCATATTACATACTGTTCATATTTCAAACTGAAAAAAAAACACAAATTGGATGACAAGGAAGCATTCAGGTTTTTGACAAATACCTGAACTTTCTTTGGAATATTTTGAACAGTTGGTGAGGTATTACGCTGTAGTTTGTCTCTGGGTAATCTGTGAGCCAGCTGCAGCAGTACTGAAGGACCTGCACCAACCAACTGCAGCAGTAACGCAGGACCTACACCAACCAGCTACAGAAATAATGCAGGACCTACACCAACCAACTGCAGCAATAATGCAGGACCTACACCAACCAGCTACAGCAATAATGCAGGACCTACACCAACCAACTGCAGCAATAATGCAGGACCTACACAACCAGCTACAGCAATAATGCAGAACCTACACCAATCAGCTGCAGCAGTAAAGCAGGACCTACACCAACCAACTGCAGCAGTAATGCAGAACCTACACCAATCAGCTGCAGCAGTAAAGCAGGACCTACACCAACCAACTGCAGCAGTAATGCAGAACCTACACCAATCAGCTGCAGCAGTAATGCAGGACCTACACCAACCAACTGCAGCAATAATGCAGGACCTACACCAACCAACTGCAGCAATAATGCAGGACCTACACCAACCAGCTACAGCAATAATACAGGACTTAAACCAACCAACTGCAGCAGTAATGCAGGACCTATACCAACCAGCTGCAGCAGTACTGCAGGACCTACACCAACCAACTGCAGCAATAATGCAGGACCTACACCAATCAGCTGCAGCAGTAATGCAGGACCTACACAACCAACTGCAGCAATAATGCAGGATCTACACCAACCAGCTGCAGCAGTAATGTAGGAACTACACCAACCAGCTGCAGCAGTAATGCAGAACCTACACCAATCAGCTGCAGCAGTAATGCAGGACCTACACCAACAAACTGCAGCAATAATGCAGGACCTACACCAACCAGCTGCAGCAATAATGCAGGGACATACACCAACCCAAGGGACTGTTAGTTTCAGAGTTTTGCTCTTCATAAGACTTTGAAGATACAATAAGAATTTTCCTTTACAATGCTAAACACAAAGGAGGGAGGTTTTTACAATGATGACAGCGGTAAGAGATGGTGGTGAGAGATGCTGGGTTCCCTAGCAAAAGGCAGTGAAAGGGCAAAGGGTTGACTTAGTTGTTCTGCTGTATCAAGTGGGCTTTATTTTGTTGTCGTTGTTCATTTGGGGAGTAAGTTTGGATGGGGTTGCAAAGGGGGCTAATAGTGTCCCTTCATGAAAATACTGTACATATAATTATCACAGTGTCCTCACGCTTGGGCTATACAACATTGAGGTGCGTCCCTTGGTTGGTGGATTGGGGATCCCTCAATCTTTGCGCTTTGGAGGGGTGTGTGTGTGTGTGTGTGTGTGTGTGTGTGTGTGTGTGTGTGTGTGTGTGTGTGCACTGGATAATATGGAAGAAGGTGCTGCAAGCCAATATAACCTAAGAGAAGGAAAACCTGGAGTCTAAACCGACACTGTCTGGTGTACATGAACCCCATGTTAACAGGGTAACCAGACAACCTTGAGCAGCCCTGAAGTTGGAATGTGTTGGCTGATGCCAGAGGGCAGACCCCCTGCAGAGTCACAAGCCCAGGAGAAGACCAGACACTAAGCATCTCACCCATTATGGCCAGGCAGGTTGATATTCGATGGTATGGTTCTTGTCTCGTGGTTCTCTGGGTGATGACAGCGCTGGGCCTCCAGCCTCAAAGGGGTCCAACCACAGCGAATGGAGAAGCAATGTGGCCCAGTGCAGTTTAAAAGCTGTGGGGACCGGCTGGGTCACTACGGCGGGCTGTGGATTTTGCCTTACTAACCCGATTGAGGACAGATCTAGCATGGCCAGGAACGTGAAAAAAAACAAGATGCAGAGGATATAAACGTACTCCCAGTTTATCTTGAATACAACATGACAGTCAAACATGTCGTAATGTATTTCGTCACTTCTGCTTATGACCCAAAGAAGCTTGGCATTTATTTTTTAGATTGCGTTATCATTTCAAGATATTCCATAATAAAGAAAAAACTGTTTTTGGCCGTTATAGCCGTTAGTAACAGCTATTCTGGGTAAAATAAAGCAACAGGCATCATCCGTGACCCATAATGAGCATACCTACAAATTTTCAGAAAGATCAACCAGAAGTTTTTTGTGGAGCAAGTGGAACACATTTTGACTACACTACAGACAGACACATCGACACACAGACACACAGAGACAGCATTTCTTCGTTCCCATTGTAAGGTACTCCCTGTTCTATAAGAACACGGAGTACAAAATCACAGTGTGACAGGCAGTCTACTGCAGAGAGCCATCAGTCAGTGGCCAACAAAGTGTTATGTTTCATAGCTTTTAGTGTCACTAGTTCCAGAGTCTACCAAGGTCATGGGGGTGCTTGCAGAGGTGAACGCTGCATCAGTTGTCTCCACCTCTGCTAGTTGTCTGGGTCGGAGCAAAGCTATTCCCTGTCCACTCTGCAGTGGTGTCTGTCCACCTCTGTCTTTCTCTGTCTGTTCTCTTCCACTTCTTCTGTTTCTCAGGGGATGGCCTTGGAGAGGCTGCTTTATCTTGTCACGTGTCCAGACAAAGTGAACAAGTCAAATCTCACTTTTGCTTTACATGTAAATAAACTATTTCTAGTTCCTCAGAGCTTCCTTCTCCATTCATTTACAGTTGGATGGAAGGACAAGTTACAGTCAAGCTATGCAGTCCTGTTAAATGACATTTGGTCCATGGGGACTTCAAAATGCCTTGAACAAAAGCTTATCCACCATATGGGCTTTCTTACTTACCAACAGCAATGCCAAAATTACATGAAAAGGCGACTGAGCTAGTTCATTTATCAGCCTTGAAAATCTGTTTCATATTTCTGTTGTTATCCTTCCTACCTGCCAACCACACCTGGAGAAAATGCCAGCCAAAAGCAAGTGTCATAAAAGAGCACAAGCCCACTTTTCTCATCCTATTCCCTGTATTCAATGGTTGTGACTTTTCAGTCTGTACTCTTTTCTTTACAGGGACCCCACTGGCTCCTGAACGTGATAACAGTATCCCATGGACACATCAAATGATGTG
>JADBJO010000729.1:502500-557500 GCA_016801955.1 Conus betulinus
GTTGTCCATTGTGATCTGTGTGTCAGGTCCTTTGTTCTGTGTATGTTGTCCATTGTTCTGTATGCTCGCAATTGTTTTTTTGTTCTCTGGCCATTGTTCTTTGTTCTCTGTTTTGTGTGCTGTGTGCTGTGTTCAGTGTGTTGTGTGTTTCTAGTCCATTGTGTATATTCGATGAATAGGAACCATCAGCAGCCTTGTCATCTTTGATCCTTCAGGTTTTGTCTTTAAACAACACTACACTGCTTTTTTCATGTCTACAAACAGGAAATCACAGTGCAGCAGCTGATGGCGGAAATAGTGTCGGTCAAGAAAGACATGGTACTCTTGCAGAAAAGTGAGTTTTCCCAGCTTCGCTCGGAGACCGAGGTAAGACAAGGAGAAACTTCTGTTTTGAATTATTGTATGTATTCTGAAGAGCTGCAAAATTCTGTTAAATCCATCTTTGGTCCATCACTGTATTTCCTGGTCTTCTGGTATTTTTGTCATCGTTAAGATTATAATTGAGATACTGCAGTATTTTTTGGGGCTGACATCACTTATGTTAGAGCACAGACTTGAACCACAGATCTTAAGAGACACAAGCAAGTGAGCAAATATATTCTTCTCCTTGACGTTGGCTGTCAAAAAGTTTTGGCCCTTTATATGCTGAGCAGCGCATCTTATGCAGAGCAAGTTTGATTTGTTTTTCCAAAAAGATGAAATCTCAGTGAATTGAATTCTGGGACTGGATTTCCCCATCGGCAAGACACACATTCTTGTTATAGATTTACAGTGACTATGCAGCATTGTGTGCATGATTTTGGTTTAGTTATCAACTTTGAGCCTGATCATGAGAAAAGAAATAATCAGTGTGTGAAACGGACCCAATGTTGAAGTCTTAGAAGGTGAAAGTATCTCGGATGATGAAGGGTCTCCATGGCAGCTGGTTCAAACATCAACCACAGAGAGAAAGAAGGCCTTTCACAGGAATTGATTTATAACATTTGATAGACATCAACAAGATTCTAATCCAAAACATTGAAAAAGAGTGTCATTTTATGACATGTTTATTGGAAAAGTAATTCTTTTTGTAAGTATATTCAAGATTGAAATAAAGCATAATATATGGTATCCTTTGCCCATTGACAAACAAAATTCCCGTCTATATGTTGCTCCTTTTTATGCTGATCTAGCTTCTTAATGAAAATGCAACATTGTCAAAAAAATGTCTCTGTGCCAGGACTGAAACTGGACAAGGGGAAAAACCCATGGGGGAATTCCATGAAAACGAGACAGCATGCGCTAGCAGCAGTAATGGGCCTTTTATGCTGATGATTCTTGATTTGTTTGTGCTTGAAAAGCTTATGATGGTGCGGACAAACAGATGTACATTCACATGTACATGTGCATTCTCTGTTTCTCACTCACACACATCCCAAGCATACTCAGACATGCACATGTACATAATCATAAGTATGCAGTCTTACATCATACACAGACATGCAGAGCCATACTACTTGTAACACAGAGAGGCATCCAGAAATGTGCAAAGACGCAGATATCTCTTACCCCCCACCACCCATACCTTTCCTTCCTAAAAGGAGAAATGGAAAACAAATAGACGTTAGGCAAACTTTTCTGTCACCAAGTTTGAAACATTTTTTTTTCCCCCACTTGTTATCAAGCAATGAAATCAGTCAAGAGACGATTGTGTGTCCCCTGTGTACATGATGTTTGTATATTCATGATGTATTATGACCCATTCTTTAGCTGCTTGGCCTCCAGATGTGTGTGTGTGTGCTGTATGCTAAAGAACGAAGGTTGTTTGCTGGTGAGTCCCCCTCCCCACTTTTCTGTCTCACCTGATTAAAAAAAAAAAAAACAAAAGAAGAAAATGCTTGAATGGATGTGTCAGATAGTGAGAACCTTTGAACTGTCTGGTAAGTGAATAACAGGAATGACACACGTCATTTTTGTCAGCATTTTTTATTTGGAATTTTTGGAAACACAGAGAAATGTGTGAACTTATTAGTTAACTATCCATACTCATGAAGCTCATGTAAACCATGTTCGGGGGTGGGGGATAAGTGGATGGGGGGGTGGGGGGGGATTGATCAGTGGTTGTAATTTTGGGTACCTGTACTATGAAAAAACAATGCAAGGAAAATAGTCTTAACTACTGTAGATACTGATGCAAGTTTCAGTGAAAACTGGTTATAGTTGTGCCAAAGTCCGCCCATTTTGCCCCAGCTGTTTGGATACATTGACAGGTCCGTCCAATTGGATGGGCTAGGGCAGTCAGAGAAGTATAGCAGTGATATGAATTCAGTGTCACCATTTTGTCTTGGACTCTTATAATGTTTCAGAAAATGGGCATTGAACTGGACAACCTGAAAAAAGCGCTGACGGATGAGGTGACCAAACTGAAAGGCCACGTCACCTTGGACATCAACTTGGAGCGTGGCCGGTCTGTAGAGGCTGTGAGTTGGTCTGTTTCTCCCTACTCCTTTGGCCCATTTTCTTCAGTGCACAGTCACGTGTTGAAAGGGGGCAAAAAGAAGTAATTTAATTACTCTGTTTTAATGGTCGGATGCTCATTTTGAAAAATTCTTTCTTGCTTGAAGAATTTCAGACATTGCAATTGAATGTTCTGTATATGTGTGTGTGTGTGTGTGTGTGTGTGTGTGTGTGTGTGTGTGTGTGTGTGTGTGTGTGTGTGTGTGTGTGTGTGTGTGTGTGTGTGTGTGTGTGTGTGTGTGTGTAACGTACAGGGTATTGTGTGCATACAATGAATGCAAAATGTCTTTATAAATATGTCTTGACATTTTGCATGGTAAAACAGAAAATGGTGTTTATGGTGATGATTACTAATTTATGTGAAGTCGTGACCACATATTGATTAAAGCATGCAAAATTAATCTTAGCAGCTCAAGTGGCAGAAACAATAACACTCTGTGGGACTTACATGACTGAAGTTGGATACTGTTTAGTCACTGTTCCCATTCTTTTAATGGCCTTCTTCACCATTGCTTGTTGACAGCATGCGAACAATGCCAGTAAGCTGCAGGAACTCAGCAACAAAATTGACACAGACATTGCCAACCTCAAGACAGTGTTTGAGCAGTACCGCAATGATGTTCTCAAGTATGCAGGGGGTAAGCCTTTTGTTTGTTTATTGGTTTTCCTTGCATAATGAAGGAAGAGTTGGAGAGAGAGAGAGAGAGAGAGATGCAGGCAGACAGACAGGCTGTGTTTTCAGTGATTTTATAAGTACATAAACAAGTGGCAGCTGTTAGTTGGCTGAAGGCAGAAACATTAGTTCTGGGTGGGGGCCGGAGTATCTCAGTGGTAGAGTGCCGGACTTATAATCCTAGGGTTATGGGTTCAAATCTCCGCCGAGCTGTTTCGGTACAGGGGTTTTTTCCTTGGAGTTAACATTGGTTCTGACTCCATTTCCCATCAGTCCTTCAAATGAGACTATAAAGCAAGGTTCCATGTGTGAACATCCATAACATCTTGTATGCACATAAAATCCCATCACCAACTTTCGGACGAGAAGGCCAGTTTGGCCGTTGGTATGGATGACAGGTTACACATAGCATGCACCTTCTCCGAAGTTGGAGTATGGCTGCCTTAATGACAGGATGAAAAAAAGGTCATACACACAAAACTCCACTCCCTTTTTGTTTTTGTTTGTTTGTTTGTTTGTTTTTTTTTGTTTTTTTTTTGCTGACCCAACCTCTGCGCCACCTCAGAGGCAGTGCACCCACGTCGTTCATTCCAACACCCCGTCCACATCCACAGCCCGGTCGGCCCCGCCGCAGCCCCGGCACCGGCAATCCACAGGGAGCAGTCAATGTCAAGCCGTCAAGAGGCAACCCACCGGAGGAGACACTGCACTGCTGCCGAGTCACTTCGGTGGTGTTCAGTGGCGCCTGTTCTGATCTAACATACGCAGGCAGGACACCACCTACTAAGCCCCCTACTGACGACGACAATAATTGCTTAGTCGCGGAGCCGGCGTGAGTGAGCTCTCCCCCCGGAGGGCGCCACCACCGTCCGTCCAACGACAAGCCCCCATGGACTCGCTGATACCGGTGACCCCGACGGAACCAAACCAAGGCCACAGACATGGAGAGAACATCGAAATTGAGGTCACCATGAGCGCAGGGCATGAAGGGCCACAGAATTTGAGATTTTTTTTTTAATGCTGATCGATGAGAATGAGGATGATTAAGATGATGCTACGGATTTCCATTTCGGTCTGAGACTACTACATGACAGGGCTGTACTCTACGCTTCCTTTCATAATATATCCTGGCGTCAACCAGGCCCGAGAGATACAGGCACCTGCAGTGTTGGTCAGGAAATTTGAGCAAACACTCTCAGAAACGTATCCATTAAGTGGATGAAACTCGACTGTGTGGTCCCAGTCTTCCCAACTGAGTCCGCAGCAACTCAACTCTGGGTAGGAGCCGGTCGGGGCAGAAAAACCCACATGACTCTGATGGGATTCGAACCCACGACCTCCCAGCCGGGAGTCCGCGACGCTAACCACTTCGCCACGGCGGCTGGTCCACTCCCTTTGTTGGGCAGATGGGTTTAATACTTGCCTGTCTATGCAGGGAGTGTCCGCAGGAGTATCAGCCTGCGTATGCAGAAGAAGAAGTTCTGGGTGCTTAGTATTAATCTTCACTAGATGTTGCTCATGACCACACAGTGCAGACGTTGCAGGTCTCACCATACCCATTCATTCTGCATAGGCTTTACTATACACTTCATTTGTGTTTATGCCAAGTCAGACGCTATGGCTTGTACATGACGCATACTTGTCAAGGAGCCCTTTGAGAGTTTAACAGATGATCCAGGTTGCACTTGGACCCACCTTAATGCTCTGCAGTATGTGATTACCAGTCTTTTTAGTGTGAATTCAGCAGGTCCCGTGTTTCAATGGAAGCGTATACTTCAAATGATACTGTTAGTTATTTGGTTCTCTTTTGAAGCATACACACCAAAATTCAGTCACACAGAATAAGCTACACATTTGAAAGATGCCTAAAATTGAATTAGAATTGTCTTTATGGTTCCGGAGATATCGAGACTTGTGTGTATGTGAGGGTACAAGCACAGTAGAGGTTTTCATTGGAATAGTCTTTATGGTTCCGGAGATATAAAGACTTGTGTGTGTGTCAGGGTACAAGCACAGTAGAGGTTTTCATTAGAATAGTCCTTGTAGTTCCGGAGATATAAAGACTTGTGTGTGTGTGTGTGTGTGTGTGTGTCTGAGGGTAAAGACTGAGGGTACAAGCACAGTAGAGGTTTTCATTAGAATAGTCTTTATGGTTCCGGAGATATAAACACTTTTGTGTGTGTGAGGGTACAAGCACAGTAGAGGTTTTCATTAGAATAGTCCTTATGGTTCCGGAGATATAAAAGACTGTGTGTGTGTGTGTGTCTGAGGGTACAAGCACAGTAGAGGTTTTCATTAGAATAGTCCTTATGGTTCCAAAGTTATAAAGACTTTTGTGTGTGTGTGTGAGGGTACAAGCACAGTAGAGGTTTTCATTAGAATAGTCCTTACGGTTCCAGAGATATAGAGACTTGTGTGTGTGTCAGGGCACAAGCACAGAGGAGAGGATGTTGCAGAAATATGTCATGCTTTTTTAATGCATGAAACTGGCACTCCAGATTCTTTTTTTTTTTCTTTTTCCTTTTTTTAACTGGAATCTTCCATGCTGTCTCTGTGGCCATGAAAATCATCCTACTGTGCTTGTGGCGGCCATCCCACACACAGCAATGTCCTGAAATTTTTGTTGATGCAGAGTTTAAGAGTAAGTTTTTCTTTTCACTTGCCCAGCAAGGCGAAGCGCCAAAAACATCTTCTGTCCAGATGGATTTTACACTTGCCCAGATTTCAGCAATTTACTTCCACTACACACTCACACATGCATGCACGCACGCACACACGCCTGCACGCACACACACACACACACACACACACACACACACACACACACACAAATTATGAAAAAAAAACCCACAAAAGACAGCAGAGTGTTTTATTTTATTTTGTTGGTCATATTGTGTGGTTGCTGAGTTGAAGGCATGTGTGTGCATGAAGCAGAAAACTAACTGCTTCAGGTTGAAAATAGCATGATCTCAGTCCAGTCAGGCTTAATGGATTGTAAGATGAATCATTGTGGGTTTCTGAAAATAACCAATGGCAGGTCACCTTACATTTGCAGCACAACTCTCTTTGTCTTTGCACAGCTGGGCTTGTTGGAGTGGAGACTCGCATGGTTGTCTGGTTTTAAACCGATGACCATCAGGGTAGTAAAATGGGGGCTGGGGAGGGGAAAGGGGGGGGGGGGGGATGGAGGGAAAGGGAGATGAGTTGTCAGTGTTCACATGCCAGTAGGGGCAAGCTCAGTATACACTTCACTCACTCAGCATGGTGAAGCCTTGTCCAGCACAATTAGGCAGTGGTCAGTCATAAACCCTGTGAGGCCCCAGTGCTGTCATTCCGCAGGGAGCACTTTGTGTTGGGTCTAGTGCAGAATCATCAGAGGAAACACTGCACTGCCGCCGAGTTATATCTTTGCTTTTCAGTGGTGCCTGTCCTGATACGATGTATAAGGAACGCCCCCCATAAAGTTGCCACTATAGACAATTTTGACATGAAATCACTATAGACAAGAACCAGACAAGAAAATCAAATTCAGGGTCATGAAAAGCAGCATAACTTGAGACTTTTTTTTGGTGGTGATCAGCAAAGATGAGCGTGATGAAGATGATGCTGTGAACCACCATTTCCACTCTCAGACGACATGTGACTATGCTGCACTCTAGGCTTCCTTTTGTATCATAGCCTTGATTCAAGCAGGCCTGAAAGATACCGATACCTGAAGTGATGGTAAGGAAATATGAAAAAACACTCTCAATGACACGTCCATGAAGTGGATGGAATTCGTCAGGGTGGTTCCAGTTGTTTTTTTTTTTTTTTTTTTTTTTAGCTCTGGGTAGGAGTTGGCTGAGGCCAAATGATTGCACTATCAGTGTCTCAGAAGTAATTCAAATCCTCAATCATTCACCCTGCAGCTTATAGTGTTAAACACTACACCATAGTGTGACCTATTTGTTCCTGTACAGTGGACTCTAGCTATCCATTCAGCAGTGTCCATTGGTCATATGTTCACACTGTGCAGTGGACTCTAGCTATCCATTCTGCAGTGTCTACATGTACACACTGTGCAGTGTGGACTCTAGCTATCCCATTCAGTGTCTGTATACACACACTGTGCAGTGGACTCTAGCTATCCATTCTGCAGTGACTGTATGTACACACTGTGCAGTGGACTCTAGCTATCCATTCTGCAGTGACTGTATGTACACACTGTGCAGTGGACTCTAGCTATCCATTCTGCAGTGACTGTATGTACACACTGTGCAGTGGACTCTAGCTATCCATTCTGCAGTGACTGTATGTACACACTGTGCAGTGGACTCTAGCTATCCATTCTGCAGTGACTGTATGTACATACTGTGCAGTGTGGACTCTAGCTATCCATTCTGCAGTGTCTTTATGTACACACTATGCAGTGGACTCTAGCTATCCATTCTGCAGTGTCTACATGTACACACTGTGCAGTGTGGACTCTAGCTATCCATTCAGCAGCAGTGTCTGTATACACACACTGTGCGGTGGACTCTAGCTATCCATTCTGCAGCAGTGTCTCTATGTACACACTGTGCAGTGGACTCTAGCTATCCATTCTGCAGTGTCTGTATACACACACTGTGCGGTGGACTCTAGCTATCCATTCTGCAGTGTCTATATTTACACACTGTGCAGTGGACTCTAGCTATCCATTCAGCAGTGTCTACATGTACACACTGTGCAGTGTGGACTCTAGCTATCCATTCTGCAGTGTCTATATGTACACACTGAGCAGTGTGGACTCTAGCTATCCATTCTGCAGTGTCTATATGTACACACTATGCAGTGGACTCCAGCTATCCATTCTGCAGTGTCTGTATACACACACTGTGCAATGTCGACTCTAGCTATCCATTCTGCAGTGTTATATGTACACACACTGAGCAATGGACTCTAGCTATCCATTCTGCAGTGTCTATATGTACATACTGTACAATGTGGACTCTAGCTATCCATTCTGCAGTGTCTGTATGTACACACTATGCAGTGGACTCTAGCTATCCATTCTGCAGTGTCTGTATGTACACACTATGCAGTGGACTCTAGCTATCCATTCTGCAGTGTCTGTATGTACACACTATGCAGTGGACTCTAGCTATCCATTCTGCAGTGTCTATATGTACACACTGAGCAGTGTGGACTCTAGCTATCCATTCTGCAGTGTCTATATGTACATACTGTGCAATGTGGACTCTAGCTATCCATTCTGCAGTGTCTGTATGTACACACTGTGCAGTGGACTCTAGCTATCCATTCTGCAGTGTCTCTATGTACACACTGTGCAATGTGGACTCTAGCTATCCATTCTGCAGTGTCTCTATGTACACACTGAGCAATGTGGACTCTAGCTATCCATTCTGCAGTGTCTGTATGTACACACTGTGCAATGTGGACTCTAGCTATCCATTCTGCAGTGTCTGTATACACACACTGTGCAATGTGGACTCTAGCTATCCATTCTGCAGTGTCTCTATGTACACACTGTGCAGTGGACTCTAGCTATCCATTCTGCAGTGTCTAGATGTACACACTGTGCAGTGGACTCTAGCTATCCATTCTGCAGTGTCTGTGTCTACACACTGAGCAGTGGACTCTAGCTATCCATTCTGCAGTGTCTCTATGTACACACTGAGCAGTGGACTCTAGGTATCCATTCTGCTGTGTCTCTATGTACACACACTGTGAGAAGTGGACTCTAGCTATCCATTCTGCAGTGTCTATATGTACATACTGTACATGTGGACTCTAGCTATCCATTCTGCAGTGTCTCTATGTACACACTGAGCAGTGGACTCTAGCTATCCATTCTGCAGTGTCTCTATGTACACACTGAGCAGTGGACTCTAACTATCCATTCAGCAGTGTCTACATGTACACACTATGCAGTGGACTCCAGCTATCCATTCTGCAGTGTCTGTATACACACACTGTGCAATGTTGACTCTAGCTATCCATTCTGCAGTGTCTGTATGTACATACTGTGCAATGTGGACTCTAACTATCCATTCTGCAGTGTCTGTATGTACACACTATTCAGTGGACTCTAGCTATCCATTCTGCAGTGTCTCTATGTACACACTGAGCAGTGGACTCTAGCTATCCATTCTGCAGTGTCTGTATGTACACACTATGCAGTGGACTCCAGCTATCCATTCTGCAGTGTCTGTATACACACACTGTGCAATGTTGACTCTAGCTATCCATTCTGCAGTGTCTGTATACACACTGTGCAATGTCGACTCTAGCTATCCATTCTGCAGTGTTTATATGTACACACTGAGCAGTGGACTCTAGCTATCCATTCTGCAGTGTCTGTATATACATACTGTACAATGTGGACTCTAGCTATCCATTCTGCAGTGTCTATATGTACACACTGAGCAGTGGACTCTAGCTATCCATTCTGCAGTGTCTGCATGTACACACTATGCAGTAGACTCTAGCTGTCCATTTTGCGCTGTCTGTTTACCCATATGGCTTTTTATCTTTTTTTTTGTTCCCATAGTGATATTTTTTTCATTTATTTTGAACTCTTCCTTACTGGCTCTGGGGAGAAAAACTCGAGTGATGCCCAACGCTTACAGAACAGGCAAGTTTTGTATGCCCTAACGACAGTGATTATAATTAATCCACCATAGCGGAACCATTTTATTTTGTTGATTTCTTTTTCATGTTATTGTTATTTTGTTTGTCAGTGCAGCATGTTTGTAATGCCAGTTCTTTCCAGTGTCAATTCAACAGCTCTGAAAAGGCTGTGTATGGTGGGCTGGTTTGGGTGGTTGGAACCATCTACTTTCTGAACTCCTCTTCACCTGAGGCAAAGTCAGTTGCCTCTGGAAATGGGAACCGACTTCGCTCCAACCTCTTGTTTGGGGAATGGGCGACCTCTGACCTGTCTCAAAAGAACACTGTCAGAAAGAAAACTATACTGTCTTTCGACACTCATTGTATCAAATTTACAGTGTGTGTGCTCTCCCTTGGATTGAAGTTCGTGCATGCACAAAACTAAAACTACGTCTGCTGTAGTTATTAAACTCTGGCATGTCGAGGTTTGTGTCCTGTTAAGAGGGACAGGTACTCAAGGTATACTTGGATGGACGCATGTGTTGTGTTAAAGCAAGGAGGTACAGCTGGTAACCATGCTCAGTGGTGTATAACCTTTACTGAACATTGCCTTTGGCAGCATACTCCCAACAATGCAGGTCTCACACAACCCACACATTTCACACAGGCATATTTCGACATCTAATGACCACAGGCAGAAGAGAAAATATCAAAGTGAATGGCCAGATGAAGCCAACAGACACTGAAGAAACAAAGCTTGACCCATCTGTCTCCAGGAAGTCGGGGTTCGTTTCTTCACTGTTGCCGTCATTCAACAGCGCAATGATTCAGCACTTATGTTTCACAGATGCATGTCTTGGAAGATCAACATCGCAAACATAGGGTAGGCAGGGTAAAAACTTTGTGAATCATATCTGCTGTGACACTAGCATGGTTTGGATGTGGCATCATAAGCGGGGTATGATAAAGATGGCAGAGTATGGGCCCTGTGGAATTCATGTCACTAGAAGCACAGAGCCAAAATTACGTAGATGGTCGCTTCTTTGCTCTTTCCCTCAAAAAAAAAAATGGAAAAAAAAATGTACAGCAGGTTTTGATAATTCTGTTTTGACAAATTGAGCATTGTTTGAGATTTAAGAGAGATTATGGTTGTCTGGTGTCTCTAGGTCCATGTGACACAGGAAGCGTAGCAAAGGGTAAATTAGCCTGGGTTTTGGAAGGAGTGCTCTGACTACTACTGCTTTAGGATGTATTGTGTGCATGCAGCAGTATATAGATAGATTGACAGATGTAAAGACAGAGAGAGAGAGAGAGAGAGAACAACAAATGAACAAAGAACCCCACCCATGTTTGTTTCAGGTACAGTCCTGACCTGTGCCACGGTGTGTTTGGGTGTGATTCGGCTGTGGCACTGACAGTGTTTGGGTGTGTGATTCGGCTGTGGCACTGACAGTTCAAGGGTGTGGAGCACTTCAGACTTGTCAACATGGAGCTGTGAATCATTGTCTTTGTTTCAACCATCATGTCATCGAGCTCTTGTCGATGATGGAGTTGTTCTTGACCCTTTACCGGTGTTTCCATGTAACTTTGTGAAATTCATTTTTATTTATTAGGCCATTGAGCTGTATATGGAAAGCGTCTTGCTTGACACTGTACCAGTGTTTGTGTGTAAACGTGTGCTGATCATGCATCATATGGGCTGGGTAATTCTAGACATTTTACTGGTGTTTGTCCATGAATCATGTGAAAATTGTCTCGATTAATAACTCCACTGAGCTGTTTATTTGTATATGAAGTCAATCTTGACACTACCAGTGTTAGTGTATTCAAGCGTCTATCGTACATGTTAGCGACATGCTTGTCCAATGTATAGCCTACCACTTACTGTATAGCTTTCCCAGTATTCTTTCCTTTTGTGTGTGTCTTCCCTGCCACTTTAGTGGTATTACCCATCACCCCTATCCCCGCCACTCATTCTGGCTTTCCATTCACAGCTGTACCCTGGTTTGTCCTGTAGCTGACCTTGCACAGACAATTGACAGGGAGCAGTCGGTGTCAAGTCATCAGGAGGAGCCCACCGGAGGAGACAATGTTGCCGAGTCATTTTCGGTGATGTTCAGTGGCGACTGTTCTGATCCAACATGTCCTGGACACTAAGCTCCCTACTGATGACAACAATAGGTTTTTACGATGCAAGCATGAATGAGAGCCTGTCTTCAGAGTGCTCCTCCACATCTGTCCAGTGATGGTCTGTATGAACTTGCTGATGCCATTGACTTGACTCAAATTCTCCAAGGGTACAGATATGGAGAGGAAATTGAAACAGACGTCACCATAACAGGGCGTAACTGGTCACAGAATCTGAGATTTTTTTTTTCATGCTGATTTATGAAGATGAAGATGATGATGTGTTGGTTATTGGTCTGAGACTGCTTGATAGGACTGTATTCTACTTGCTTTCATAGTATATCCCAGTGTCAGCCAGGCCAGAAGGTACAGACACCTGCTGTACTGGTCATGAAATTTGAGCAGCACACTCAAAAATGCATCCAGTAAGTGGATGAAACTCAAATGTGTGGTTTCAGTCCTCCCAGTTGACCCCGTAGCAAGTCTGGACATGAGCCGGTTGGGGCTTGCCTGCTGACTGTACAACCTGTGCACTGATTGTACTGCCTGTCTACTGACTGTGTGGTCTGTCCACTGGACTGTATGGCCTGTCCACTGACTGTAAGGTCTGTCCACTGACTGTATGGTCTGTCCACTGACTGTGTGGTCTGCCCACTGACTGTGTGGTCTGCCCACTGACTGTAAGGTCTGTCCACTGACTGTAAGGTCTGTCCACTGACTGTATGGTCTGTCCATTGACTGTCTGGTCTGTGGTCTGTCCACTGACTGTGTGGTCTGTCCACTGAATGTGTGGTCTGTCCATTGACTGTGTGGTGGTCTGTCCATTGACTGTATGGCCTGTCCTGACTGTATACTGTCGATTGACTGTATGGTCTGTCCACTGTATGATCTGTCCACTGGCCTGTAACTGTATGGCTTGTCCACTGACTGTAAGGTCTGTCCATTGACTGTAAGGTCTGTCCATTGACTGTAAGGTCTGTCCACTGACTGTAAGGTCTGTCCACTGACTGTAAGGTCTGTCCACTGACTGTGTTGTCTGTCCATTGACTGTGTTGTCTGTCCATTGACTGTGTGGGTCCATCGACTGTCTGTCCACTGACTGTATGGTCTGTCCATTGACTGTCCACTGACTGTATGGTGGTCTGTCCACTGACTGACTGTAAGGTCTGGCCACTGACTGTATGGTCTGTCAATTGACTGTGTGGCCTGTCCATTGACTGCATGGCCTGTCCATTGACTGTGTGGCCTGGTCTGTCTACTGACTGTACTGGTCTGTCCATTGACTGTATGGCCTGTCCACTGACTGTATGGTCTGTCCCTGACTGTAAGGTCTGTTGACTGTATGGCCTGTCCACTGACTGTATGGTCTGTCCATTGACTGTAAGGTCTGTCCACTGACTGTATGGCCTGTCTACACTGTACATCCTGTCTACTGAACATCCTGCCTACATCTGTATACAGACTGTACAACCTGTCCACTGACTGTATGGCCTGTTCATTGACTGTTCGGCTTTTCCACTCAGCTAACCAGTAACTGGGTGGTGGTTTGTAGGCTCCTCAGGAAATCATGAATGCTGTAATTCTCTCTTTTTGTCTATACGGATATGCAAAAATGTGAGATTACAGACCTGTCTACCTCAAAATTGAACCATTATTATTCCATGGAGAAAATTTTAGTATTCCATGACAAAAAAAAAGAGTATTTTTCTTACCTTGAACTTTAATATCGATCTTATATCACGCAATTCTTGCTGCCGCCTCACTGCGCTGTACTCACATCAAACACACTCACAGCAACTAGCACAAGTGCACTACACACACACACACTGCACTTATCTAGTTGACCATCTCATTAAAAAAAGAAAAAATTATTATAATGCCCTCCTCCCTTTCACCCCCCCCCCCCCCCCACACACACACACACACAGAGTAACAGACAGTCACATGCATGCATGTATACCCTTCATACAGTTTTCATTTTCCATCTTTTGCTTCTCTTTGTACTGCCACTCCATCCCCCCCCCCCCCCCCTCCATTTTTGGGGGGTGGGGGGTGTGGGCGGGGGGAGTGGAGCTAATTAACAGTAGAAGTTAAAGTGACAGACACACCTTGAGCAATTTTGCTGTCACTAGTGTCAGGAAACATCTTGAATAAGTAACAAGACGATCGATCGTTAACAGGGACACATTCGCGTTAGTCACCAGCCTACTACACATCATTATCATCATCTCAGCGTTTGTCACCTGCTGCTCTGGATCTGAGACTAGACTTCGCCCTGGCCTTTTTTCAATGCTTGTACAATTGAAGGCGTTCCTTTCATCACTTCTGATAGTTTTTAATGCGATTTTGAGGAAACATGCGTTATGTAGTCGTTGCGCCCTCCACGAGCCACTGAAAGCACGTTTTGTACAAAGTGTTTCACACGAAAGTTGGACCCTTTTTTGGGCAAAGCACTTTCAAGTTTGCATGGTATGCATTCACGAAAGTTTGCTCCCTCTTTGTGGCAACCTTCTTTTAAAATCTAGCTTTTCATCACTCCCATGAATGTGTAATTTTGCTGGTGGTGGCACTCTCTTAGTGAATATCTGTCAGTTGCTCACTGTGAAAGACGGCTGACCATGGTGTAAGCGAGTACTCGCCAACTGGAACTAGGGACGATAACACGTCTTTGAACAGGAAAATAGTACTTTGTTTTGCATTTGTTTTGTTTTTTTTGTAGCCAATGTTGCCAGTTATTGTATTTTTGTTGTACTCGGCCTATTATCGTACTTTCCAGTCAAATTTTGTAAAATACTCTAAAATATCGTAGGGTAGACAGATCTGTGATTAATTGAATGAATGATTAGAAATTAATGACAACAGGTGAATGAAAACATTAACTGATAAACATGATATAGATGCCAGAGTCATTTCATTTTCCGATATGTGATGGGTGAGAGGTAAACCAGCTCAGCTCTTGCCTTGCAACTTGTCAGTTTGAACGTTCCCTCCCCCAGATGTCATATTTTGTCTATAAAACATTGCAACATGTCTTCCCTAAAAGCTGTTTGCGTATGTAACAGATGCATGAACGCAGACCAAAACTGTCAGTGTGTTGTGCGTGTGACCACACCCACACTGACAGAGAAGAAACCTTGCATGCCGTACATCATGGATGTGGCACTACCCTTGCATCCAGGTGTAAAGATGTGGCATCGCTCCTAATAATGTCTTAAATTTTTTTTCATTTGTACTCTGATGATATATATATATATATATATATATTTTTTTTTTGAACAAGTTCTTGTTTTGCTGAAACATCAGTTTTGTTATTCACCTGTGTCAAGTGTCTGATAGGTTTCTTTTACATGTTATATTGTCAATAACCGGTGCTTTTTTGTTTTCCTCAGAGATTTTCCAAACTCCACAGCCCTTC
The DNA here is from genome assembly GCA_016801955.1 of Conus betulinus. Classification (NCBI taxonomy): domain Eukaryota; kingdom Metazoa; phylum Mollusca; class Gastropoda; order Neogastropoda; family Conidae; genus Conus; species Conus betulinus. The sequence goes on from JADBJO010000729.1 coordinate 517,803, forward strand.
TCCCTCCTTTTTTCCAGAAACTGCCAGAAGGTGAAGTTGCTATATGCTTGTATGTTTATGCTAAGGTATGATCGTTCTAGAAACTTTGAAGAGAGATTTGGTATGAACCAACATGAGATACGACCCAATTTGCTTCTGGTTTAAATCCCTGTCATACTGGTCTGACCTGATATGATCCCACCTGTTGGGTCAAATTCAGTACAAGCCAAAACACTAGTCATATATTGCATCAACTGAAATGATTGGGTCGACCCAAGAGCAGGCGTGGGGGCTCAGGCCAGCATATCAGGTCAGTCCAATACTCTGTGTTGAGTTAAATATACTTACCCCATGTCAAACTCTTGTAAACTTGGGCAGTTGGCTCAGTTTGCTCACATTTGTTATGACTAATGCAGTTAGTAGACACCCCTCTGTCTTCTCTTTCTAGCAGACAAGATGGAGTCACTTCTCCCTCATTATTCTCTACATCCAAACGAATGTACCCTCCTGGACCTTTGCAGTTCAAAAGGGATAGGATGGAAGGATCGGAGTTTGACAAGGCTATTATATTCAGCCAAGCATGGAGTGTGATAAAAACTTTCCATTTTGGTACCATATTCTATACCAGATCAAACTCTGGCAGAATTTAAAGTAAAATGAAGAGGGAGAACTACTTTAATGATTCGCAGGGAGAGAGACTGGAGTATATGACACCCAACACTTTTTTTTTTTTATACTAACTGCTGGTCTACATTGAATCAGAGAAGCTTGTAGTTGTCTTTTCTTAGGAAGAGCCTTGTTTCTCTCCCTTTCTCTCCCTGTACCCCCCCCCCCCCCCCCCCCCCCACTTTTTTTTTCTCCATTTGAAATCATGATCAAGGAGATGAAATCCATCTTCATATGATTTTCATAAATAAATAATTTGAATATCAAACTTGTCAAATAGATGCGAGATTTATGCCTGTCGTCCGCTGCATAAAGGTAAAAAAGTAAAAGAAAAAGGTAGTGTGTGCATGTGTGCTGTGTACATGTGTGTGTGTTTTTGTTAAAGTGTGTGCGTTGGTCGAAGGGTTGTTGAATCGTGTGTGAGAAGTGTATGTTTGTAATAAAAAAAAAAAGCATATACTATATGGTAACCAAAACAAAAATATCACATACATGCATACCACTCTCCGTAAGACAGAGTGTGTGTGTGTGTGTGTGTGTGTGTGTGTGTGTAAGCAAGAGAGGTGTTGCTGAATCTTTTTTTTTTTTTTTCAAAGGAATCATATAACTGAAATGATGCGAAAGAAAAAAGTGCATGCTTATAGTTATATGAGCATACACACAAATGAGCGTTTTTCCTTGTTCATTTTGAAGGTTCTGAAACTATCAAGACACAGCAGCATTATAACAAGTACAGGTGGGGGTGGGGATGGGAGCTGACTGAATGTTAAGCCCCTTAATGGTGATGGACTTGCCCTCTAAGACAAAGACGATGGTCCAACAATAAGACCTTAGACTCTGCGCCACAACTGAAGCCAGGGTGCACAAGTGTGTGCACATGCACGAGCATGTGTGCGTGTTTTTGTACATTTATTTCATAATTCCTTCTCTCTGTCTGTCTGTCTCTCTGACATTATCGTAGAGGACAGTAGGGTCAGGCAGGCAGACAGAGATTACGTCATAGCACAAAAAGACACGTCCAAACCCAGAGCTGAGAGAGCGATAGGATAGATGGTCCCCACATGGAACCAGACCCACTACTGCCAATGACAACTGCAACAAAGTATGCAGACTTCAGTCTGCAAGTATATCCTGTCCTTAAGGGCCTCCAGCTTATAGGACTTTAGAATCGCACTGACCAACTGACCCAACATCTCACAGTTTTAGTTTCATTGAGGTGTCATTGCATACACACTAGTCCATATATGCTACACCACATTCTAAGGTTTGAGTGCATGACTTTAAGCTGATGGGTAAACAAATGAATGTCTAAGATGAGAAAATTTAAGAACGGTCTTGTGGCTATGACTCTGCAGATGTCCAGCCTGCGTATTAGCTCAACGTGCCGCTTAGAGCAGACTCTCAGTGTTTGAGGACACTTCCCATCAAAATTGTTAATTTTGAAGTCATGAAAACATTAGTATTGCTCTAAGTTGATCGTGACAGTAATGCAAAAAGCCTGCAAATGAAAATAATGAAAAGAGCCTGCGAGCACCACCAAAATAGAATCTTATCACCTATTACCCCTCCTGGGGCACAGGCCGCCAACCAAGGACCTTCAGGCGTCTCTGTCCTTGGCTCTTCTTTCCAGCTGGTTCCATGTCATCCCCATGTTCCTGATGTCAGCGTCCAGGTCCCACCATTAGGTGTTCTTTGGCCGGCTTCTTTTTCACTTTCCATTGGGGGTTCCATGTTAAGGTTTGTTTGGTGATGTTTCCTGAAGGCTTCCGCAGTGTATGTTCAATCCAGCCTTAACATCATTTCTTTTCTTCCTGTTCTGTGGGCAGCTGATTTGTTCTCTCCCAGAGCTCATTATTGTTGATGGTGTCTGGCCATCAGATGTGGAGAATCTTGTGCAGGCAGTTATTGATGAACACCTGCACTTTCTTGGCAGTGGTGACTGTAGTTCTCCAGGTTTCCGCTCTGTACAACTGAACTGCGTTGATGCTGGTACTGAAGAGCCCGGCTTGGGTGGTTGCTTGACAGTTCCTTGGTGCTCCAGATATTCCGTAGCTTTACGAATGCTGCCCTGGCCTTCCCCGATCCTTGCTCTGACGTCGGCGTTTATGGATGTTGAACCCTACTTGTGCTGAAGTGGCTGCTACATTGCTTGTCTTCACTTGCACCTGCTGTTGGGTGTGCGAGAGAGAAGTGCCAGGTCGTCAGCGCACTCCAGATCGTTGAGCTGCATCCAGGGTGTCCACTGGATCCCATGTCTTCTCTGAGCTGTTGAGGTCTTCATGATCCAGCCAATTGCCAGTAGTAGAAAAAGGATGGTGAAAGTGGGCAACCTTGTCCAACGCCAGTCCTCACTTCGAATGCCTTCATGAGCTGCCCTCCACAGATGACTCTGCAGGTCAGACCCTCGTACGAGTTTCTGATGATGGTGGTGATCTTGGCCGGCACACTGTAATGTTGGAGAAGCTTCCACAAGGTGTCTCGGACTACGCTGTCAAAGGGTTTCTCATAGTCGACAAAATTGACATACAGGGATGAGCTCCACTCATTCAATTGCTCAACAATGATGTGAAGCGTTGCCATCTGGTCTGTGCAGGATCGATCCTTGTGAAAGCCAGCCTGCTGGTCATGAAGTTGAACATCAAACGATCTTTTTCACCTGTTCAAAATGACTGTTGAAAACCTTTTCTAGCACAAACAACAGTGTGATTCGTCCATAGTTTGTGCAGTTGTTAAGGTCGTCTTTCTTGGGAATCTTCATAAGGTATCCCTCCTTCCAGTCTGCTGGCACTTGCTCCTCTTCCAAGATCTTGAAGAGAAGCCAAAGCATCTCTGCTGTGGTCTCTATGTCTGTCTTCAGCGCTTCTGCAGGGATGTTGCCAGGTTCTGCCGCCTTTGATGGCCTTTCTAATTTCTTCTTTGGTTGGTGCCCCACAGTCGATGGGCAGGTCTGAGTCAGCCTCTTCGATGTCTGGAGGGTTCTCTAGCGATGGTCTGTTCAAAAGCTCCTCGAAATGCTCAACCCCCATCTGTTCTTCTGCTGCTCTTCTCCTGTGAGTTGTATTCCCACTCTCTCTTTTATTGGTTGTTCTGGCTTCCTGTATTTTCCTGCCAGCTTTTTGGTGGTGTCATACAGTTCTTTCATGTTTCCCTGTTTTGCTGCTTGTTCGGTTTCTGTTGCTAGGTTATCTACATACTTCCGCTTGTCTCTCTGATGCTCTTCTTCGCTTGCTTGTATGCTTCAGTGTATTCTGCTTGTGCCTTGGCCTTCCCTGTTCTTGCTCGTATATTGTTGACTGCTGTCTTTTTCTCTTTCCTCTGTAGGATCTTGGGTAGGCTGTCCGCTGAGAACCATTCCTTGTGCCGGTGCTTATTGTGGCCAAGCAATTCCTGATGTTACTGCATTCTTGATCTCCTTCCACTTGTTCTCAAGTGTACCGTCTTCCTCATCCAGTTGTTCTGGCAGTTCTTGAAACTTGTTGCCTACAGTTGTTCTATATTCTTGGATTTTGTTAGCATCTCTCAGGAGAGCTGTGTTGTACTTTCATCATACTACATATGCCGTCATCCAAGTCTTCTTCAACTTAAGCCTGGCCACAACGAGGTGGTGGTCTGAAGCCATGTCTGCTCCTCTCTTTGCCCTCCTGCATCCTGCATGTATCTTCTGAATTTCATGCTGATGCACATGAGGTCTATCTAGTTTTCCGTTGTGTGATTTGGTGAAACCCAGGTGGCCTTGTGGATGTTCTTGTGGGGGGGAAATGCTGCCACCGATGACAAAGTTGAGTGCACACAGGTCTGTCAGTCGTTCACCATTCTCGTTCATGTCCCCCAGTCCATGGCTTCCATGATGGTCTCATACCCAGTGTTGTCCTTTCCCCCATCAGGATGGCGATATCTCTCTCTGGATACTTCTCTATGATGGACTGAAGTCTATCGTGGCCTGTTCTTTGTCAGTTTCCTCATTGTTCTTTGTAGCAGCAAAGTACTGTGTTGCGTTCATGTTGATCTTCTTCATCTTGGTTCTGAGGATGCCTTGATGATCCTTGGGCCATGGGCTTCCCACCCAATGAGCACTCTCTGAGCTGTTGTAGACAATGTCAGTGTGACTCCTCGAGTACAGGGGGGGGGGGGGGGGGGGGGGGGGGGGGGGGGCATTGTCCTCATCTGACATCACGTCTGAGTACAGATGCATCTCTCCCGAGCTCAATCGTTTCTGTCCAGACTGTCATCTCTGCTACTATGTGGTATGTTTTTCCTGTCTCATACATGGTCCCGACGTTCCATGTTCTGATGTAGGCTGCCCTGCTTGAAAAAAAGGCAGTCAGCCTTGTGGCTTCCAGAGACTTGAGGCTTTCACCACATGGCGTCATACATCTTCTTGTCAAAGACCCATCTCTTCCCAGGGCTGGTTGTCGATTTCATCCTTGGTTGGCGTTTGTGTCGATGTGTTTTGTTTTATGGGTGGGATAGCTGGCCCCACACCCAGCCCCCTCCTTTATCCAGGCTTGGGACCCGCAAGATTCCCAAATAAGGTCTCTTGGCGGAATTACCGAAATAGAACGGGACTGGATTATGGTGACGTTTGCAAACGCTTGTGATTCTTTTAACTTTCACATATATACCACTAACCAGCACCCGCACCCGCTGACCGGGTGATGTTCAGCTTCACAAGACAACCGCAGTAAAGCAATAGATAACTGAAGACAAACATTCCGGATTCTTGAGATCTATTCTCAAATATTATCAGTGATTGCGCTCAGAGAGAAGCGAACAAACAAACATATTGCTTCTTTTTTTTCCTTTCCTTTTTTTTTTTTTGATTTTATTTTTGTTCTTCATCTTCTCTCTTCTTCATCTTCGTCCTCGTCCTCCTCTTCTTCTTCTCCTTCTTGTAAATCAAGGCATTATTGCTTGCGACATGTCAAACTTGACAACCAAAGCTCCATCCCCTACTACATACACCCTCATGTGCAAACACACACGCCATCCTCCCTTTCTCTCTCTCCTCTGTCTCACAAACAGCAGTATAGATTTCAAATCTATGCCAACTCTCCCCTTGTAACCCCCCCCCCCCCCCCCCCCTCTCTCTCTCTCCCTCCCTGCTGTAGCACAAGTGTTACAAGAAAAGTTTACGTCATTTTGTAACTATATTACCCCTCCCTTCTCATCTCCCTCCCCCCACCCACTTTCACTCCCTGATGTAGCATCAATGACACAGCGGAAAAAGATTACATCAATTACAGCACCTTACTCTCTCTCCCCTACCTTCACTTAACTGATACACGCTCTCCCTGTGCTAGATCAGAGAGAAGCCGCCCCGCCCCCTCCTCTACCCACACCCCCCCCCCCCCACCCCCCCCCCCCCCCCCCCCCCCCCCCCTCCCCCCCCCCCCCCCCTCCATTCACCACCCACACACGGACAGTCGTGCGTACAGCCCATGAATGGTGCAAGTATGTTAAACAGCGCTTTGTCACTTGGCAGGAGCTGATATAGGTGCTGCAACACAAGAGTTGTTTAGAATGTTCGACACTGTTCCCTCCCTTTTCTTTTGTCTTTAGTGACACAAAACTAACCAGAACACGAACCGGAGTAGTTTGGCCTATAAAAAGGGAAAATCCCTGGGGAACAATCCAGTTCGCTGCAAGTGTGGCATAGCAGTGGACACCAGGGGAGAGGCGGCAGCTCTCCTTTGAGGGACACTGATGTGAAAGATCAGTGTCAGATGGTGCCGGGTCTACCCCTTTTTTGCCAGGGGACAGTTCCTGGAGACCGGTGAACGGCGAAGGACTGCTGCCTGACTGTGACTACCGTTGCCTGGGAAAACCACGCTCTGTTTGGTGGGGCGGCAGACATGGTGGGCACTCCTTATGGGGTTGGGCTGAAAAAACTGCCCTCATGGCCGCAGTCAGCGAGTGCCCGCCAAGTTTTAGGGGCTCGTGCAGTGCTCCAGTGACTTTCGTCCTGCTTCCTCCTTGAGGTGGTCTCACGCGGCACAGGACCATCACCACCTGAGCATGAAGAAGGCTGCCTGGTGGTCCTGAAGATGGCCTGATGTTTGGGGGACAGAAGGCAACATACACCACACCCATTGTCGGTCGACCAACAGTCTGAACTGAACCAACGTTCAAGAGCAACATGACCAAAATTGAACCAACATTCACGAGAAACATGACCAAAATTGAACCAACGTTCAAGAGCAGCACAAGCTCAGAGAGAGGAATGCGATGACCCCATTGAAACCTACCCATTGCTGCCAGTGACAGCAGTTGCCATAATGGTGCAATGCAGACCTATGTCTGTAGTAACCTTGTCCTTGAGAGCCTCAGGCCGATAGGACTTAAAACTCACCCTTAACTGAACTGGGGAACAATCACTGTTCCTCAGACCAGCTGCAGATAGAACAATACAGTGTAGCCACAAAGACAGTAGGAGTAACCCAGAGAGAGTGCATCGTCATCTCACTTGATCTGAACTTGTCTAGGATTCACTGATCTCCCAAAAAAGCAAGTTGAAACTATGTTTTTAAATTTTGAGACTATGTATTGATTGTATGCATGCCATGTGGTTTAACAGTGCAACTTTGGGCCAATACTGGGTAACATCTATCAAGATGAACGAGTATTTCGTTGTAATAGTTTTGTTTGCCACCACGTGGTAAAAATATTACCATGCTTGGTCAAGATTCTTGTTAACAATCTGACCACTATTCTTTGTGTACAATCTGACTTTTACCCGTATGCAATACCATCTGTTAAGATGACAACTGAACGATAAATTCTGATCAGAAAAACAGTATGCCTATACTAGGTGAAAATTGTTAAGTTGATTTATGTTTACTGTTGATGGTTGAAATGCTTTGTAGTGTGTGACTTTAAGTCTACACCACATGTGTACTTGGGCTTAGTGTATTCCAAGTTACTGCAATTCAATTCATAAGAAACATTGAACAGTTTGTTGATTAAAATTGTTTAGCACTATATTATTGTCTGCTACCCTTTTATGAACTCCACTCAAAATCTGGACACAAGAGGTGATTGAGAATTATGGCAGAAATATTTATGCTAGTCTAATCCTTTGTTGGCTGAGATCTCACACATTTTCTGAAAGCCTGAGGGCAAGTGTGTGAACACAAACCAGACTCTCAGCTACTTAACTACAGACCAGGTTCTATTTGTTTTCGCATCTAGGACTGTATCTACCTTGGGCATGCCTGATAGTGACCATACACCACAGCCCCACAACTGGGCAGCAGGTCTCCTTGGAAGTGGATCAGTCACCAGCAACAAGAGAGAGATCTACTATCCTCTCCAACATCAGGTAAGTTCTGATATTCCAGGTGGACTCCACCTCAACTCATCCAGAACTTTCCGTCTATTAATGATGATGAAACAGTGAGACCCAAAACTCGGCCTGAAAAGACTATGTGAAATTAATTTGAATATTTCACCCTTGTTTAAACAAGTAAAGTTGATGTGTGAAAGTTCACTTAACTTGTGTCAGTTCTTCGTTACTCAATCAGCATTGAATGTTTGAACTTCTAATTCTGTCTCTCTGAGCTACAAGTACTTTTAAGAGAACAAGCCTAAGGAAACTTATCCCTGAGCCACTATCCAATATTTTAACAGTCCTGAGAAAAAATTTCTTCTGATGACTAGTACTGGAAAGTTGCTCCTTCCATCACTAATAAGAGAGAGAGTGGAGGTGAAATGCTCATATAACTGTAATAGAGAAAACATTCCAAGTCCTTCCCCTAGAGGACACACCAACCCACCCCCACCTCACGTCACATTGCTTGAAGAGACAAAACCGGAAGAGATTTGAGTTTCATTTTCAAAAACATACCACCACAAATGACCACTTACCCTTTGCTAACATTACTTATTACTAAGTGTAGCGCATACATGTTTTTGACAAAAATTAGATAAGATTTTTAGAAATCGAATTGTCTCAAAATTTGAAATTTAAGTCGTGACTTTTACAGGTTCATTTGTCTTAATCAAATCTGCACATGAACTAGCGTGCGAGTGGGTATGTGTGCTTGCTTTCTCGTTTGTATGTGTGAAAGATTGAAATGGAGAAAGAGACAAACGGTGGAAGAAGGTGGGGGGAGGGGAGGAATGGAAGGGGGGGGGGATGGAAGGGGGGGGGGGGTCAAAGGGCAGGGACGGGAGGGGTGGTGTCTTCTTTCATCTGCTGCCTGATCCGACTGAAGAGAGGATGCAGCCGGCTGGCAGCAAGGCCTTGGTTAGACTGAAGCTGCTTCACTGCTGGGGACAAGGAGGCTGGCTTCAGCAGTAGGAGGCTGCACGTGAGACTGGATTCCTCTGTTGACTTCAGACCTGAACAAAAAAGAGAAAAACAAAGCTATGTATAAAAAGCGAGTGTGAGGGGGATGTGTCCCTCTGTGTGTGTGTGTGTGTGTGTGTGTGTGTGTGTGCGTGCGTGTCCTACATAAGTGTGTGTGTATGTGTGTGTGTGTGTGTGTGTGTGTGTGTGTGTGTGTGTATGTATGTGTGTGTGTGTGTGTGTGTGTGTGTGCGCGCGTGTGTGTGTGTGTCTATGTGTGTGTGTGTGTGTGTGTGTGTGTGTGTGTGTGTCCATCCTACCTGTGTGTGTGTGTGTGTGTGGTGTGCATCATCTGACTATAAAACGGTTTCAGTATACGTATTTGTACATGTGTGCGCGTGCCTGTGTGCAAGCGTGTGTGGACTCATGCGCGTACCTGTGTGCGTGTACCTGCAAGTATACTGTGTGTGTTTATGTGCGCGCATGTGTGGGGCGAGGGTATGTATGTAGAGGTCTAGTGGTCGCGTGTGCGTATGCATGCATGCCATGTGCATGCGATATGCGTGCATACTATGTATGTGTGTGTACATGTGTTATTGTACATGCAGTGCAGTGTCCTGGTGTGCCGATGTGTATGCGCGAATTCACGCACTGTTGCTGTGCATGTGCGTGCGCATACGTGTGTGTGTGTGTGTGTGTGTGTGTGTGTACGTTTTGTGCGTGTATGTATGTGTGAGTGCTAGTGTGTGTGTGTGCATGCATGCGTGTGTGAGCATTGTGTGTGTGTGTGTGTGTGTGTGTGTGGGTCTATGTATATATGTGCGCGTTCATGCAAGTGTGTGTGTGTGTGTGTGTGTGTGTGTGTGTGTGTGTGTGTTCCCACAATCAAAGCACTGATGGCAACATCACCAACACCGTAAAAGTTTGAATTTCTTAATTTTTAATTTCATTCACCATCATTAAATGACGGTGACCGCCATGCCTGCATTTACATAGGTGGAGAAGGGCGATCCATGCCGTGAGGCCAAAAAACGGACAAGGAGATAGATCATCACATCCAATCATCAACGTCGTGCGACCGCGAATGCATTGTTGACACACACTGTCAAGCCGGCGTTGGATGTGAGTGTGCCGCGGGCAAAATTTTTTGCATACGTTCTAGGCTAATCGATTCGCTGGCAGAGTAATGGGCGGACATGCAGAACAATAATACAAGGAAAAGTGAAGATAAGATATATTTAAACAATAATCCAGAAACTAATTGAGAAAATTTACATTTACTAAAAGAGTAACCAAAATTTGGAACGAATTAACAACCAACATCAAACGTGCACCTAGTCTTAATGTATTTAAGAACCTCGTAGATAAACATGAATTACGAACTAAAACAAAATATGACTCTGATGGACAAATTAGAATGAGCTAGACTACGACTGGACCAACATATATATATATACAAAAATATATATACAGAAGGCGCATAAAAGCCTAAACAGGCTAAGTTGTTGATACAAAGCCCCAAATTCTGATCCTGATCCATGCAGTATATGTGAATGCGCTTTTATGGCTTAATTTAGCTCGCCGTCTCCCACAGTCAAAATCGCTTTCGCCCGCTTCCCACGACGCCCGTTTTCGGCCCGTTGCCCGAGGTACATCAAGAACTTGATGACGTTCACGACTTGAGTGAAAAGCATGAGAATGAGCATTAATTCGCGTCGCGTAAAAATCACAGTTAAAACCATGATTATTGCATACGGTAGGGTGTGTGATGGCAAGGATTCCTTTTCCACTTTCTTTCTCAGCAACGCTGTGCTCAATAATGCCATCACAGTGATTCTGTGTACCTGCAGCAGATCAAGGCTTGGTACTCTCCTGGTCTCACTGTCGCGGTACCGATTTAGCACGATTATTAACGCCATAGAAAGCAGCTCAACGCACGTAATTGTGATGTTTGCATAGTACCCGACGACAGTCTCATCAACTGTTTGACCCGACCATAAGGGGCTTAGAATCAATGCCAGTCGTCCGTAGATACTACATAAGATTACACTAAATTCAAATCGTAACTTGGATCCACTTTTTAAAAACTTGAATCGAAGGAGCATGTAAAGGCTACTAATACACAGGGCCGGGATGTCGGGGTTGTTCATCCACAGTGTTCGTCCAGTGGGCGCTCCACCATGCGTAAAATTTGTCAGTAATGCCATGTTGCTGCCAAGCTCGCATCTGAGCTCGCTAACCGCGTTTTTCGTTTATATAGGCTCCCAACCCACTCCAAGACTGACAAGGCCCGACTTCGGTGATTGGACGAGAAGGTACTTCCAGTGATTGGCTAGATCCAGTCATGTGATCTGTATAAGAATTTCTTCTTCTTCTTCTTCTTCCTTGTCTAGAGCCGGGCCAAATTGGCGTTGTAGGCTCTGCTGTTTAGTTGAGTGCCAGCCGGCTGGATGGCTTTTTGAGTAAAACAGGATTTAAAACTATATACATGTTCAAATCTATTGTGGATTTCCACTAGTGGCCAGCCTTGGGGAGCTGCAGGTCACTGGAGCTGCAGCGCAGGCGGCTGAAGAATGCCACTACTGTTGGGGCTGTAGTGGTCTCGCTAGGAAGTTTATTCCACTCCCTCACTGTTCGGGGGACGAAGGAGTTTGTGCAGAGCTGGGTGTTTTGAGTGCTCCTGGAAGATGCGAGCACTATTCCTTCCGCAGGCCCTGGATGAGGAGGACGGTAGAGCATGGAGGGGGGAATATCTACCAGCCCATTCTCATTTCATTGGTTATTGGCATGGGCCTATTTTAGGGTCTCCTGTTACAATTTCGTACCCCAAGCAATTTCGCCCCGCCCCATTCGTCTGGTCAGTTGTAATAATTAAAAAAACACACAATCCTTCTTCCTGTCAAGGGAAAACAACTCCATAGATGTTTTGTAACTTTAAAAAACTTGAATAGAAAGAGCATGTGAAAGCTGCGAATACGCGGGGACCGAGATGTTGGGCTGTTTGTCCACAGTGGGCGCTCTGCAATGGGTTGTTCCAGGGCGCAGCTCCTTACCATGCGTAAAATTCGTTAGTCATGCAACGTTGCTTTGCTTTTCCTCCCTGACTACAAAGCTCGCATCCGAGTTCGCTGCCGCGTTTTTCATTTATATAGGCTCCTAACTTCCCTCCAAGACTGACAAGGCCCGACTTCAGTGATTGGACAAGAAGGTACCTCCAGCGATTGGCTAGATCCAGTCACGTGATCTGTTATAAGACTTTATTTCATTGGTTTGTTGGCAATAAGCCTATTTTAGGGTCTCCTGTTACAATTTCGCCCCATTCGCCTATTTTAGGGTCTCCTGTTACAATTTCGCGCCCCATTCGTCTGGTCAGTTGTAAATAGCCTAATTAAAAACAGAATCCTTTTTTTCCTGTCAAGGAAAGCAACTCCGTAGACGTTTTGTAACTTGAGAATAGGAATTGTCCCCGGGTATCCAGGAGCGACGGGTAACGTTCTCATCAAGACGAAGGGAGTCTCTGGCTTAACGATAGTTATTCAGAATCGCATACACGCCCGCTTACCTGATACGTGTTTCCCCATGTCTCATGTTTTTCATCCCTGGGTTTACAATGTGTTGTAGATGAGCAAGTCTCTGTTTAGCATGAAACCACTACAGGCATAGCCTAGCTGTTTTGAATTGTTTTTCAGGTTTTTGTCAGCATAAAACACCTTCTGAACCACACAATGTTCACACAGCTGTTACGGGTATATGTCTACTTCCACAATAACTGTCATTGTGCAAGTCAGCTTGCCAAATGCACCAATTAGGCTAAATGAACAGATTTAGTGTGCGAAGGTGATGTGATGTCAGGTGGTGTCATGTGACGAGATGTAATGTAACATCTGTGTGTGTGTGTGTGTGTGTGTGTGTAAATGTTCTTGTTTGGGTACGAGATCGACCGCGAAATTCCCTGTGTCTGTGTTTTTCTTTGGGTAGGCCTACCGGATCGACCGAGATCGACCGCTGAATACTTAGGCTACTGGACGGCATTTTGTTTTTTGTTTCAAGAATGTCGGCGGAATAGTTTCGCAGTTGTGAATATTCAAATTAGGGCTTTTTTTTTTTCGCGAAGATTTTCTGGAAAACTGGCGGATCAAGTAACTATGCAACTTGTAGAATTCATTTTCTGATATGATATTGATGAAGAGAACGTATATGCGGGCTACACTCTTTGAGAAGATTCGAATTAAGCGATCTTGACCTAGTTATAAATAAAGATCGACTGCTGACTGAATTGATAATGATTCGGGCGATGATAATGACGACGTAGAATAGCCTAGCCCGTTGTTGCTGGGCCCAACCCCCTGCCCCCCCCCCTCCCCCCGTCCTCCCCCTCCCCTCACACACACACACACACAAAAAGAAAATGCGAAAAAAACAAAACTTGCCTAGAGATTCTTTCTTTAATTGTTGACTGAGTGGTAGGCTACAAGAAGTGAAGCCCCCCAAAAGTTTCGCTTGTTTTGACAGCCAGGAAACCTGGTCAGTCAGTGGGTGTGCCCCATGATTTGTCTGTGGAAGTGTCACCTTTAGCCTTTTCATGTCAGAGGAATTTTGGCAGACTTTGAACGAGAAACAAATTTATTTGCTGCACAAAAGCAAGCAGAAAAGGATGGACATAAAACTGGCCTAAAATAAAAACTGCTTGTTTATCAAAAAGCAAAGAGGAGACGGACAAGAGGTACATCATCACCAGTGTGTGAGTTTGGGGGGGGGGGGGGGGGGGGGGGGGGGGCATTGCTCAGTGCACTTGTGCAAAAGCATTTTTGCTGAATTACATCACAATCTAAAGTCCGGTATTCAGTAATCTGTTCTTGTTATTTTTTTCCCTCAGTAGTTAGAAGACAAAATTGTTGAAGTTTTTTCCCCCCGCTTCATAACAAAAGTTGATTATTTAGAGTGCAGACCATATACAATAACTTTATTTTGTTCCTGAAGGTTTCAGTACTTTGTTTAGACTTGGAAAATCACTCTGTGCTCCTAATCCCGGACATTCTGTAGGTACAGTGACTTAAGGGAAATTGGTTTCAGCACCGAGAACACTGAAGTAGAGTTAGTCTGTTCAGTTTTTTTTCCACTTGTACCAATTCACTATATATGGGGGAAATGGCTGTTTTGGATGGAGTGATGGTTTTTTTTTTCATTACTTTAATTTTATAGATTGGATGAGTTAAAAACATTTTTTTTTATTGAGTTTTTTTTTATGGCAAGTGTGTATGTGTTGCGGAGTATCTCACTTGGCATGGTATTCACATAGTCATAAAGCACAAGTCATGCGGCAAGCAGAGGATTAAGTACTACTGTTCATTTATGCTCAACGTACACAATTTTCAAATTTATAGAAGAACCCACCATATCTTAGGGTTTTTTTTCCCCCCATATATTCACAGGTTTTCTATATCAAAAGTTAATTCTAAATTTTCTTCTCCATGTGTCTTATTTAATTGAAAATGTCATTTCCCTGTTCTATATATTCTATTCCCTGCAACTCCAAACATTATCCTATCACCTTTTACACCACCAAACCCCCCTCCCCTCCCTTTCCAACCACCCAACAAATCATCTGCATAAACACACACACACACACACACACACACACACACACACACACACACACACACACCAAGAACGAAAATTAAAACATTATTCTTAACAACTTCAACGATCAGAGTTATTCGATGCAGATGAGAACGTGTTCATTTCACATTTTGGCTTTTTGGAGCAGTTGGGAGAGTCACTCCTGAAGAAATGAATTTTCTTTTTTTTCTTCTTATGCAACTTTCATACCAGACTTTCATAATTTCATGTTTTGCAAGTTTTTGACAGGTGCATACAAACTGAAAATATGAAGATGTTAAGGAATGGTTACATGCAACCAGTGCCACAAGCACAATATTCGTGGTCAGGGACGCACTCCACAGCACACAATACTGTGTGTCTCTCTGTTACTCCACCACCCTCACATCATTAATAAACATTGATCATGTAGATCAATCTCTGTCTGTGTGCTGCACATACATAGTATGTAAGTACACTGACTAGGAATTCGTGGAGGAGAGACTTGGATGCAGAGAGGAAGAGAGCGGGACACACCTGGAGAGAACTGGGAAGAGCAGCCCAGGATAGGGCGCGCTGGTGGATTGTTGTTGATGGCCTTTGCTCCAGTGGGGGCCGATGGTTTGGATTGCACTGGACACTGACACCAACTACTGTTGTGTTAAAAACAACTAGCCCTTCTTTTTTTGAATCATTTCAAGAACATTACACACACACACACACACACACACACAGAGTTAAAAACTGGGCAACTGATACTCGACTGATTTACGTGGAAAAACGAATGATTAGCAGCAGAATTGAAGTAATACCTAGCCGTTCTTCAGTTTTCCTAAAGAATTACTTTTATCTATGCAAATTTTTTTTCTTGAAAATAAAGATTCTGATATTCATGGGAAGTCCTCATAGTTTCTAATTGTTCACAGCGGTTTGAGATGATTTTTTAGATTGAATGTCCAAACAAAATCATCATCTTATCCCAGATAAAACAAACTTTTGCCTGCTACACTTAGTGAGTTTCTTTTTTTTTTCCTTTTTACACACACACACACACACACACACACACACATGCATACATGCACATGCACAATATTACTTTTGAGATTTCAAATACATTACTTTTGAGATTTAGTATATAAGAGCTAATCATATAGATAGTGCTATCACTAGTATCAGTCTATCTGTCCATCCAAACAAATCCTCGTCTTATCCCAGCTATGATAGCCTTTCGCCTGCTCCACTTGGTGAGATTTTTTTTTTTTTTTATATGTCCCCCCCCCCCCCCCCCCTACCATTACTTGAGATGTCATGTATAGAAGATAATTATATAAACAGAGCTTTTTTATCTGTCTGTCTTCTTCTTCTTCACATTTCCTCATTTGGGGAACTTGGATAAAATATCATGTTAGGAAAAATGAAAAAAAAAAAAAAGGAACGAAATAAGAGTACAGTGTACACAATTTAAGATCATACACATTACTTAACAGAGCAATGAAAGTATGCAGGGTATGTCTGAGATTAAACACAGTTTTGACACCGTATTCTGTCAGCTTAAGTTGATTTGATCTTTGATATCGTTTTAACTAAGTATTCATGTTGTAACAAATGAAGTTGGTAATATATTCCAAGAATCAATGCCCCTGTTGGGAAAAAAAGTTAGAAGTTTTGATAAAAGGTGTGTTTTTGTGTAATGGCATGTTGCTATTGATTAATAATAAAAAAGAAAAAAAATAATAGGATGCAGGTCATTGTTTTGGTATGATGTGTAGAACGACTTTTCAAAGTCTCATGTCACTTCTCTTGCTCTTTGATAATCAAAGCTGGACAATTTAGTGATCTTACACAATCTGTCCTCACAGTACAAGTTACCTGAATCATTGATATTGAAAAGAAAAATCTTCTCAGAATACTTTCTGCAAGTGCAAGAGTTTTTTTGATTTGTTTTCTTTTCAAATGGATGATTAGACATTCTATATGTTTATCAGAGATGAACTGGAGCACAGTATGCCCAATTTGTGTAATGTGTTTGTGGTTTCGTCTGCGCTGTGGCTGTTGTTGAGTTTAACTCTTCCTGTTTCTGTGTTATTTTTAGCTTAATTCTTGCCCTCTTCTCACCAGTTTGCATTTTCCTCTTCTTTCCTTCCACTGTTCTTGCTTGTGGTTGATTTTCTGCTTCATCTTGCAAGTTGCTTCTTCTTCGTTTTCTTTTTCCTCATCTTCTTGCCCATCATCATTTGTTTTTCTTGTTCTCATTTTTTTTTGTTGTTCTTCCCACCACCTCCTCCTCTTCTTCTGCAAGTACAAGAGTTGTATGACTTGTCAGATCAGGGAACCATGAACTTTTCCAGGACTGGTCTGTCTAGGGATGTTGAACGTGGTGCCATCATTATGATTAGAGGGGCCCATGATCAGATGTTGGAGCATTTGTTTTTGGAGCCTATGGCCATGACTACGACCCACTCCCGGGATTGCTGGGTTTTTTTTTTTTTTTTTTTTTTTTTTAGCTTGAAAACCCTCTTTGTCCACCCAGCAGTAAATGGGTACCTGATTCAGTTCAGGGAATGTTAAAGGCAGTGGAAGGTAAAAGGAATGGGCTCCACCCTCCATCCTGTTTTGCCCCAGACACATTGGAGCTCTGACAGGTCACTGTGTCTAAGGCTAGTTAAGTTATAGGAACTTCAACCTTTTATTGTAAATCGTAACCACTGTTATGTGGCAGCATTATGTCCGGTTTGAACACCACATGTAGCGACTGACCTGGATGTTCTATGTGCCTTTGTGACTGTAGCTGTGCTATGCTGTTCAAAGATCAGATTTCTTTCAACCAAAACTGATAAGACTTCCTATGCATCTGATTGTAAAAAAAAAAACAAAAACAAAAAAACATCGGTTCACAGCCATCAACTTTATATGTATGTGTGGTTTAAAAATTACCAGTGTGCATGATTTGACTTCTTTTTAAGACTGAACAGTATAAATAGCAGTTGGCTTGTTGAACAGTACAAAATACATAACCTGAAGTCAAGCTAGTTTCAGTTGTTCTTTAGGTTCTTCCGCTTCACCTCCCAGACGACTTTAAATGATCAGCTGATTCAGCAGGAAAGAACAGAGAGATGAACAGAATGGATCCAAAGTCAGTGTATATGATAATGATGTATCAAAATATTATTACGTTTGAAATTTCAATTAAAATGAAAACTGACCCTTTCTGCAGTATGGTTATTAGTGCATTTAGAGTATGTTACTGGTTAGAAAGTGGTCTGTAGCCCTTTTCAAGCTAAGACTTATCTTTTGATGTTCAGATGATCAATGCTTTCCTTCAACTTGCAATGATTATATCATCTAACAAGATATGATTTTGTTTTCAGATGGGGCAAACATGTTGAAATTTGTGTTGTTACTGTATTCAAGTCCACTCAATCTTATAATGCTATGAAACCGAGACTAGCAATCTTGGGACTTTTTTTTTTTTTTTTCCCTTTGTACGATTTGCAGCACTATGGATAATTTTGTTGCATGAGCGAGTGTACAACTCTGGAAGGCGCCATCATGTTCATCCAAAGGCAGTATATTGTAAACTTTGTTGGGGTGATGACTTTGCCTATCTCACCAGGGTCAGGAATGTGGTGCAGAGATAAAACCAAGGTCAATATGGAAGGCCACTGAGTTGGCTAGTTTTTGTTTGTTTACTTTTTTGTCATGATCATTCATGAGGATTCAAGTTTTAAGTTTTATTATCATATACTTAGTTATAACCCAGCCAACCACGCAGGGCCTTTTCTGGGCTGTCAAACTCGCACAAGAAAAAAATGTTACATTACAAAGCCAGTCTGACATTTAAAAAAAACAAACATACTCTACAAGAAACCAACAACACAGGCAAGGCTGACATGGTGGCTAGGCTATTGATGTTTCAAGGCCTTTAAAACTGGGTGTTCTGAGACAGCCATGAATTCTCTCTGATTTTTCAGACCCTGATTTATGAAAAAACAAAAAAAAAACGAAACAAAAAAAAAAATTTTTAACACACACACACACACATTAACAATCCACATGGACAGACATAGCAGAAATGGATAGCTAAAATATGTCCTATGTGTGTGAACAATTTTTTACTGCCAATTTGACAGCTACCAACAAAAAAGTCGGCTGGCATGTCATAAACCACTATCAGATGAAATATTTATAAAGAGTTTCCGGAACAACAGGCAGGAAAATGGTTATAAATCAAAAAAGAAGAACAATGGCAGATCATGGTGGAGCAAGGCAAAAATGTAAGGCAGAGTCAACAAGAGTGACATAAAGAATGCAGTACTCACAAATGGCAGGGGAGCCATTTGTACCACAAGATCCCACAGTATCCTCATGAGGACATCCATGATGAAAACAATGCGATGTACTCTATATTATATGCATCTAACAGTTCGTGCTTCCTGCCATGAGACATCCTGGTGTCAACCTGACCAGAAAGACGGAGACACTTGAAGTTCAAGCAACACTCAAGGACACATCCATTCAGTGGAGGTACCCTGAAGAACACATTCTCTGAAAATGGCAATTTCACACTTCCCTTTTGGAATCATACAAAGACATGAAGCTGCCGTGGCTCCAGGAAATTCAGTCAACAACAGTTATCAAAATTGGCATGGACATGGCCAGTAAAGGACCTGCTCAGCCAATGTGTGGCAACCAGTGGCAACATCCAGATCAAGGACACAGGATTTTATGCATGAAATAACTGCTTGTTTTAATGGTCTAGCTTGATGAAAGGAATGCAGTGACTGTCATAGCTTTGATCAGCTGTGCATCTGCTCCAGTAGGTATAAATGTAAACCTTGCAGAAAGGAAAGTTTGAATTTAGGGGAGAGAATTTGTGTTACAATCAAGAAGGGCAATCCAGAGAGCACAAACTCCCTCAAGGTAGAATGCAGGTATCCTGGATCTTGCTGCTGATCTAGATCCACATCAACATTTAATGGCTTCCCCCTGGGGCACATCATCTTTCCACCAAAACAGAACAAAAGACGGTTCAGTAGTGGTTGCATCATCTTACTGACAGACAAACAACCTCCTTGGCTGCAGTAGTGATGATATCTTCTGAACATTTAACATGATGCATGTGTAGGATACTGTCGATACTAACAATGCTTTTCTTTCACAGCTGTGAAGCAGACATGAGATTAACATGGAACAAAAATGCTGAAAATTGGCAGAACCTGATTTTCATGCCACCCTGTGCATGAATGGTGTCGATACTTGTGACCTGCAGATAATGTAGTGTAACTATTGTTACTGACACTTTTTGTTTTTTGGCGACCTTGTCATGTATGGCTCTGCAGGATAAAGATTGGCCAGTGACAGGAGCAGCTTGTTCCCAACTTAGGTACGCTTTTGACTGGCAGTGAACTGTAGATTGTAAAACATGTGGCAGATGAGACAAAACTAGCATGCATTCTTATTGGGGATTAAAACGCTATATCAATTTCTAGACTGTTGTTAGACAAAGGTAATCCTCTTTGACGTTTTCAAGAAAAATTCCTAAAAGTAAGTTGATATTGACTTTAACATAAATAAATACTTTTAGGAAAACAATATGAATGTTTGGGACTAGAGATGCAGTACCGGCTTAGCTCAAGCTAACTGTAATTAGTGTAAATGTACCTCATGTAATGCTGCCTATATGTGAAAGTCACTTCCGATGTGTGTGTGTGTGTGTGTGTGTGTGTGTGTGTGTGTGTGTGTGCATGTTGAGTGCGAGTGCATGTGTGTATGAGTGCATATATGTACGCGTGCGTGTGTGTGTGTGTGTGTGCGTATGTGAAAACTTTGTGATGGGCGACTGTTACTAGCGTTAGTTTGGACTGTTTTTGAGTGAATAATGCACTGAGGGACTTTAGTCCTGGTGTTGAAGATGTGCAGAAAAGATGCACACTGGTGGTCTATCAAGGCATCTGTCACACAAATCAAGCTATTTCACACACAGTCTCTTCCAATGTGTTTGTGTTTATTTGACAAGTATCTATCTCCCCCCTCTCCCCCTTTTTTTGACAAGAACTCTCACCTGACTGAACGTTCAGTCTCACAGTCACTCACTACTACTCAGCAACATCATCATTATCATCACAAATTGCATCACTAACATCATAAGATGATGTCTTTTTCTCAAATTTCCCAGGTTTGGACACATAATGGAAGATGAGGGGGTAAATCCTTTTCAAAATGTTGGTAGTTTGCAGTCATCTTGAAATCTACAAATACTGTAGCATGAAACAAAACAGCAACTGCTAAAAGTGCTATTCACACTTGGCATAATCCTCTCTTAGCACCACACTATAGTGGTAACGTTGCACCACACTATACGGGTAACGCTGCACTACGCTATACTTGTAACGCTGACTCAGCAAATGCTGCTCAATGCATCACATTACTCATGTAGTTTTAAATCAACCGAATTATAGGTCCAGAACACAGATCTCTTTCTCTCGCTCTTCACACAACACTTAACATGGCTTTAGAGAGTGTAGAATCATCTTACAGTAATGGAAGACTCAATCTGTTGTACCAATGCCCTTTGTTCTGGGCTACAGAAGCGATCCCATTACAAACCGGGATAAGGGGAAGTTCAAATTTAACAGCAGCATTTTTCAAGCATGTGGGACCAGCACAAAGTTGGGTGTCCTTAAAACTGGCCTGCAGTTCAATCACATTGGAGACTGAGGAAGAGGGGGGTGGGGGGGGTGGGTGGGAGAGGGGGGGGGTTATTACTTCAAAGTTTAGTTTTTCTCAACAGTGTCCTGATCCTAATGGCGAAACCAGGCAGATTCCAGCTGAGATTGCAACTGTTGTATGCAAGTTTGGTAACTCTGCCATTATGACCTACAACCTGCACTACCTGAACCATTCTTTGTACCAGTTGCCATGTGACCTTTCACAACGTTTGATTCACGGCTGCACAGAGTCAAAGAGAAGGTTACAAATTGCCAAGTTTGACAATACTGTCACACTGGTTGCCACTGTTGAGTTTCCTTAGGGTAGCAACACATCAAAACTCAGACTGTGTGATACTGGCCCAGGCCTCACACCGTACAGAAGACAATACAGTCTCCTGTTTGGGGCTGTGCATGGCAAACATGAACCCACTGGTAATCACAGTAACGTGGGAGAGCTATAAAAATGTGAAGAAAAAAAATAGCAGAAAATTTGCTTGAAAAATACGACCAGGAACATGTCAGTTGCTTCCCAGCAACTTTCATTAACCTGTGTGTACAAAGTTAGCCTAGACAATATAAATCTGGAGTTACCAGCCTCCGACTTGTGGACATTACATGTGTTCTGTAAAATGGACTACTCCCGACTAGTCTGTAAGCAGCAAACCCTCCTTGATGAACTGAAACATACATGTTTGGAGAGTTGTTTTGCTGGTATTCACTATCTAATGGTAGCCAATCCTTTCACATGCTGTTAACATCACTGGCCTCTGATTTGGTTTCATATTACAAAAAAAACTATAACATCAACTTCACACATGTGAGAGATACCCCCCCTCCCTCTCACGGTATGTTGAGGAGAAAATTTTGTCACTGATCTCCACTCCACTTGTTGACTCAGGAAAGGCCCTCCTTCAGATTTCCGCAAGTTGTTCAAACACATGGCAGCCTTCTCTGCAGCTCACACTGAACTGTTTCCATTCCCCTGTGCATTGTCTGCGGCCATCACCAGCACTTTCTCCATCTCTTTACCACCCTCCACTTTCCCTTCCACCCCCTGCCCCCTCTCTACCTCCTTCCTCGTCTCCCCTGCCTCTTCCCCGTTGCTTCCCTTCCTCCCGCCCTCCACCATTTGCCCTACTTCGTGTCCCTGCATCATCCTCTCCTCCACCTCGCCCCCTTCCATGATGGCCTCTCGGTCTGTGAGGGTCTGGGCCACCTGGTTTCCCTCCAGCACTATGATCCTCGGCAGCTCCCCTTCTATTTCATTCGGTGACACGACCATGGCCACTTGTGCCCTCAAATTCTCTCCTCAGATGACCTGACCTCACCGCCTGATGACCCTTTCTCAGTCACCTGCAGCACTTCAAATCCAGAGGCCTGTAAAGTCCCCTCTGGTTCTTTGGAAGTGACCTCGGCTCCTTCAGGTCCTGGGGCATACAAGGCGTGCTCCACCTGCTCCATGCTGGAGCCCTGAGACCCCTCCGACAGCACCATCACTCCCTCATCCTCTGGCTCCACCCCCTGACTGCTAGGTTCAGAGGACACGCTTGCTGCTTCCACTGCAGGCTCAAGGTCTTCCGACAAGGAGCGGAAGTCAACGATGACAGGCTGGTTGGCAGGCGGCTGGGTGGCCAGGACTGGGGTGCCTGGAAGGTGATGGAGTAAGAGGACAGTACCCCTTGGCAGGCTGCAGTGTGGGCAACACCGTCGACTGCACCCCGTTTGCCAGGTGCGCCGTGTAGCTCAACCCGTCAATATGGCTGCCGATGTTGAGTGCCGAGTAGATGAGCTGGTTGGCGTCTACCCCAGAATGCACCAGCTGCGGAATGGCATTCAGCTTGTCGATGTCTTCTTTGTTGGCGTGCAGTTCTCCAGCGTCCGTCTTCCTCACCTGGAGCTGGAACTGGACTGGCTCTTCAGGAATGATCGCCACACCGTTTCCGACGCCATCGATGGTCACAGTCATGGGCTCCTGGGGAGCAGCGTTCACATCCAGTTTTTCTGCAGGTACGAGACCATTACGGTGTGATCCTCCAGGTGGTTATCATAGATCTGCTTGTTGATGGTGCGGAACTTGCACAGCTGGCATGTGTAGACCACACCTTCTGCATTCGGATGTTTGTTGCGCATGTGGGTTTTGAGGGAGATGGTCTGGATGCAGGTGTAGGAACACAGCTGGCATTTATACTGACGTTGGCCTGTGTGCCGCATCTTGTGCCTTCGCAGAGAGTTGTGGTCACCAGTGGCGTAAGGGCACACGTCACACCTGAAACAGCAGCGACAAATGTTTACAGCAATCTAAGGTGTCCTGTTTTGTTTTATGGCATACTCAAGTGTTCTTGAAGTTGTAGGTCAACAAACCTGAACAAAAGTATAAATACCCATAAACATTTGAACAAGCTGGAACTGATTAAGTTAACAAAAACAGATGAGTTAAAAAAAATGATAAAAGACTCACTGTGATACATATCTGACCTTAGGGTCAACTTGCGACAGATAACTGCAAAATCTTACTTTTGTTAGGTAAAAATCACATCAGTATGGGACTCGCTGAAAAGATTTCATCACAACTTGCCCATTTGTTCCAAAACATCTGATTCTTCTAGCAGTTTCTGTTGTCAAGAAGCATGGTGCAATGCATAAACAAAAGTCCAAGTATGTGACTTTCAGTTCCTAAGTTCAGGTTTTAGTTTTCTGTGGAGATTCACTGAAAGTTTGAAACAAAATGCAACTGCAGTCTTTCACAGTCATGGTTACAATTGTTCCTCCTAGTATGAAAGGTGAACAAAGGTTCTAAGGTGAAATGTGAGCAAAGCTTCATAATTTTCACAACATGTCACAAAGTAAAATTGCACCCTTTTCAGTCTCTGCTTACAACCACTCACTTTATCTGCTGGAGCCTCTGAAAACCTGACAGTGGCCATCAACTCAATCTCTTGATGAGAGAATGTTTAATTCAAACGATGCTATGTAAAGAAGTCATGACTGCTCAACATTTTACTTGAATGCTCTCGACAAAAAAATCCTGTAACAGTCAAAATATAGCCATACGATGTAATTTCCATATTAAAAGTTAGTCAGACATGCACCCAATTTGAGGAAATACGTGATTGTTCCTTCTTTGTGTCATTGTCTTGAATGTCGTTTGTCTTGCCTGAAGAAGGCCTATGAGGTTGAATCGTATCATGTTTGTCTTGTAAATGGTTTGTTTTTTTTATTCGACAGCATAATGCTTTTTCTTTTCAGCTGGTTTTCATTTCAATCTGCAGTCATCTCACTTTGAAACATACTGCCATTCATCTAGAATACAAAAAAAAAAAAAAAATCAAAAGCTTGAAAAATTGCACAGATTGTTTTCATCTTAAAATTTTTTTTTTTTTGCATCCCTTCCCTGGTTAAAAAACCAAAACTGTTAGCTTAAAAAAATGGTAATGTTTCTTTTCCTCCCACTAGTCTCGGTGTAATAAGTGAAAAACCCACAGTCCTACAGTAAAAGTTTCTGTTTGCACAGCAGTCAGTCAAGAAATCAAACCACTCTTTGGGTCAATGCTGTTTCCTGCTTGACAACCTTCTCTGTCCACCTGGCAGTAACTGGGAACTTGATTCTGTTCAGGGAAAGCTTAAGCATGTGTATCCAGGTTTAGGGGCTTTATCACTATGGCCCAGACGTCCATATAGGATGTCCTTAGAGCTGCATACACAGAGGGGTAAACAGGGTTAATCTTGATAAAGCAACATCAACAACAAAATGAAGACATGTATGCAATCAACAATGTTGTCATGGTGTTCATACCTTGAAAATGTCACGTCACTCCTTTCTCCATGATGGGCACGATGTGCCAAAAGTAGAGAAAAATGACTCTGTAATATTGAACACCCAACAATTTTTTTTGCTCAGTGAAAATCTTAAGAAAGTGTGCTCTTCAGAAGAATACTGAACCACTGAAATTTCTGTTTGTGTTGGGGAAGGGACTGGAAGGGTTAGGGGTGGGGTGTGGGGCGCTGGAATGGAAAAAGTGGGGGAAGGGGGGTATTTTGGTACAATGGGCAAACAAATTCCGGATAAAATAATGTCAGAACTTTACCACAGATTACCAAGACTCATGATGACACACACTCTGTCATGCGCATTTCATGCTTTGGAGATCAAATCTCTCTTTTGATTTTCAGGGTGCACACAAGATTCACCCTTTAAAATACTGTATTGCTTGTTTGATCACCTTTAAAAGTGCAATGTGCCCACATAGTTTACGCAAACAAAAGCAAGCACCAAAATCAAAAACTTCTGACTTTCTTACATCAGCTGGAGCATTTCCAGTGTCACATGAAGTAAGTGAATGATACATGATACAAAAGAATGACTCGCCCAGGCCCATGAATGCTGTAGCCGCACATAACAATATGTGCTCTAGCTGTTTTGTCCAGTTTTTGCATGCCATACCTAATCAGTTTTGACTGGAGAGAAGATTCAGTCAACAAAATGTTTGCATCTTACATCTGGCACGGTCATCTTCGCACCTTTTGACCTTTTCAGTGCACTTCAAAAAAATAGTATGCCGACATCTTTAACCTTTGCTGTACTCTGTGGGTGTGAAATCACCTACACACCCACTTTTTACTCTGTTACTCAAAAACATTTAAATATATATATTCCTGACACTTCATAACTTTGTGAATAAGCCTATGTTTTACTTTTACATATCCACTGAAACTTGTCTGCCTATGTTCATAAACAAAACTGTAAATAAAACAAAAAAGGTCTCAGTATGTTATGGGTGTGAGCACACCCATATTCACAAAGAATAAACTCTGCATGCCTTATGTTGTGGGTGTGAGACACCCATACATGTTTTAGACAGACAGCCCTGTCCAATATGCATGCTCGGAATTAGAAACCATGATGTCACGAATGCTCAAGTGCATTCATAACAGAAACAACGCTAAACGCATGAACATATGCACATCATTACATTACATATTCGTCTGTCTACATATATATTTTCTTACGTCATTGCCTGTACGTATTTATTTCTTTTGTTTATGTCACAAGTCCTGAAGATGGTCTATGACCAAAACATTGAAGATTTTTTTTCTTTTTTAATTTTTTCTATTTTCAAATCTTCTGAGCATCCTCAAAAATAGTTTGTAATGTTCACAGAAGATCGGTGGTCAAAAGTCTTTTTTGTCATACATAATCCATCTGATACTTCGATGGATCTAAAGAATGACTCGATCAACACCAACATTTAGAAATATCACTCTACTTTGTGAAAATTGCAGTGGTGTGACAAACACCTGAAAACACATGATTTCATGCACATGCATGCTGAGAGACAAGCCATATTTTCTTCAACAGCTGGTGTGTGTGGGAGTGTGTGCACGCTGCATGAGCGCTCGCACACCATGTACGTGCCTATTACTGCCCTCTCATGATGTAAGGAAAGCCATTGCTCCTTCTTAGAACACACGATTCACTGTACATCCACAACTAAAGGAAAGCTTCCTCAGGAAAAGCAAGGTTACATTACACCTATGGCAATACGGTAAAGTCCACAAAAGAGCGCATCGTGTCGGTTTTTAGTGTAAACCATGGGTTCTTGCACACCCACAGCGAACAGGAAGGCATTGTGCCTTCATAGAAACCATGGGTTAGTGTACAGCCCACGCATACAGCAGCGTGTTGCTCCTTTTTTTTTTTTTCTTTATCCTTACACCATCCCCGCATTTACTATTTCTTGTGGTCTTTTATTTTTTTGTTTCTTTTTTTTTTTCTCCTTTTTTCTTTTTCTCTTTCTTCCTTTCTTTTTTGTGTTTCTTTCTTTTTTTTTTTGTGTTGTAAAGGCGGTGTGTTGCTCCTTCATTGAAAGCATGGGTTACGGCACACCCATGACAAAGCATGCAAAAGTTTAGGCGACGCGCGGGAAAAGTTAGAGTGGAAGAGATGCCCAGTTGTCTGTCCAGGGAGAAAAAACCAGGCAGAAACAAAAGCACGATCAGGAGCAGACCAGATACTTTGCCCTTAGATGCAATGAACAGGGTGCAGAATTAAGATTTTGATTAACTCAAGATTGCCAATCATTAACAACAATTATCAAAACAGATGTATCAAGTATGCCTGATCAACTCACACAATCACTTGTCAGTTTCACTGAAAACGGCCAAACATGTTCATTACCATAGACAGTACACTAGCAGAAGAGGCAGAATCAACATTGTTCTACACAATTACCATGAATGCTATCACAAGTACATTTGAAAAAAGGTTCATGGGGTTTATTTACCTCAAGTTTTCCAACTCCGACTCTAATTTAGTAATTATGGCCATACACACAATATGGTTCCGGAAAGGATAATGGAAAACTTTACCAAAAGTTACAACTAACATGGGTATACTAACATGTTTAGAAATCCTTCCTTGGACTGTAAGGTAACAAAACATGCAACTCTGCAAGAATATCTGATCCTTCTACACTCTTCTTTTTCTTTTTTCTTTCTTTCTGTGCACAGAGGCTGACACTCCTGCGGACACTGCCTGTACAGGCAGTGGAGTTTTCTGAGTATGACCGTTTTTTATCCGCCATTAAGGCAGCCATACTCCATCTTCGGGGAAGGTGCATGCTATGTGGAATGTGTCATCCATACCAACGGCCAAACTGACCTTCTCTTCCGAAAGTCGGTGATGGGATTTTACGTGTGTGCAAGATGTTGTGCGTGCGTTCACACACGGAACCTCGGTTTATGGTCTTATTCGAAGGACAGTATGGGGAATGGAGTCAGAACCAATATTAATTCCAAGAGAAAAATCCCCCTGTACCGAAATTTGAACCTGTAACCTCAGGATCATGAGTCCGGCACTCTACAACTGAGCTATTCCGGCCCCCCTACACTCTTTCTCATATCTTACGACCAATCAGAACAGTGCCCACAAACTCACTTGAAAGGCTTCTCTCCGGTGTGTGTCCGTTCATGCAGGATGAGCATGGCCTTCCAGGCTGTGGTGTGGCTGCAGAACTTGCACTTGAAGGGCTTGTTCTGCCCGTGCACTGCCTCCACGTGTTTCTTCAGGCACTTGCTGTTGGCAAACGAGCGCTTGCACACCTCACAGGTCTTGTTGGAGAACCACCTGTCGCGGCCCGTGCGCTGGTGCTCGGCATGGATGATCTGGTGGTTCTTCATCTGGCTGAGCTGCTTGAAGCCCTTGCCGCAGACGTCGCAGGTGTAGGGGCGGTGCTCGCTGTGGATCTCCCGGTGGACTCCCAGCTTGTGCAGGGTGTCCGTCTTGTACTCGCACACATCACACTGACCCCAACACATTTTAAACAGAATTATGAATAAAAAATTTAAGACAGAATAAGAAAAACGGTATCACTCATGATCAACTTTAAATGTTATAAATACTGATGGATTAAAGGAAGGTTACGTTGGTTCTGAAATACCTCGCCACAATGTTTTTTCTTCATATTCTGGAACTGAAAAAAACCACATTTCCCGAACTTCTCCTCCTTCTCACCTGCCCACCTCTTCCCTCCACTTTGCCTTCTGTCTTCCCTACACAAAGAGAAGAATGTGACTGTACACTGTACTGCATACTGCTTTTCAATGGAGAAACTATTTGTAAATTATTCCTTTAACACTCTTTCACTTCTCTCACCAGCTGCAAGCTTTTCTTGCTGTATAGTTACTGGTTCACGTCAACTTTTATTTTTCATTTCTTTTTTAAAATGTATTTAAAACCCTACATCTCCTCACACTGTAATCAGATTCAATGAAAACCTCTCCTAAAAACTATGCAGCCTATCTTTTTTCTACGACAAAGTCAGTTAAAGACAAGTCACGTAAGCATCTGGAAGTACAGTCAGGCATCCATCAAAGTCAGATGTTGTACACTGTCACATACAACACATTTAGCACATATGCAGTGTGTAGACACAATGTACACCCTTCATACAACCGCAAAATAACTTATTTCTCAATTCAATAGTCCATTATAATGAATTTTTCCCTCCCTCTGACCATCGTGCTGTAAAGGTGTTGTAAAGGCGGTGTGTTGCTCCTTCACTGAAAGCATGGTTACGGCACACCTTACTGGGGGGTGGGGGGGGGGGGGTGGGGGGCTGAATCCTAATCTTTCGAATAAGAATATAAACTGTGGTTTCAGTTGCTGCATGCATTTTGCAAGTGTAAAAAATTCTGTACTAATAAAAGAGTTCACCCTTCTGCAATTCTACAGAAAACAAAAACTGGTGAACAAAACAAAAAAAACAGATAAAAGAGGAAAAAAAAATGGTTGACTTCACACTGTAGCGAAGCAAAGTATTTAAGGAGAGCCCCCCAAATTTCACAAAGAGAAATGCTATAAAAATATTAAAACAGCAACAACAACACTAACCTTATACAGGGTTCATACAGACTTTCAGAAAAAAATTTACGGCCTTTTAGGGCCTTTTTTAGGGCCTAAAATTTACAAAAATAGGGCCATCAGGGCACACGAAAATGCTGAAAAGTGCTCACCACTGCCTCCCACAGATGCCATTTTCTCCAATAAAGACCTCCATTCAGCAAGTACCTAATCACTTTCTGGTATGAATCTTGTCAATTCCATATCCGTATGAAAAACAAAGAAATCTTTTACAATGGCTAGAGTAAACACAGTGTTCTTGCAGCACACACAAGGCAGCAGAAGAAGTCTTAGGAATACAAGTCACAAGATGAAGAAAAAAGTAGGCCTATGCTTTCTTTCCACCTGACTAACAGCTGCCTTGTCCTTGATTGACTAGCACACACTGCCTCTGGTTGAAGGAGAGAACAGTCCAGTGAGAACAGTCCAGTACTCAAGTCATCCTCCTATTTGTCCTCTTGGAAATACTTTTGATTTATTCCAAGGAGGCGACCTTTTACAGTTGGGGCTGCTGTCCTCATTCCTTTGTCAATTGGTCAGCTTCTTCATTTCCATATATAGTGCAGTATGAAGGTGTTCACTGGATGGGAGTATTTTCAGTAACCGAGAAATGGTAATCATTTTAGATCAGTAGTACCATAGGATGATGACTATTGTATTTTAAGTGGAAAAAAATGTAGTGGTGATGGTGCAGTTGGGGGGGGATAAAGGAAAATATCAATGACCTGTGGGTGATGCTCATTGGCATGGGTGAGATCAATAGTACTGTAGGATCATGGTCATTGTGGTAAGTGGAATAATAAGGTGGAATTAGTATAATATTGCAGGTTGGAAAAGAGGGTGGAGGGGGGGGGGGTAGATGATTGATGGGTGATGATCATGTATGATTTGAGTAAACAGTACTGTAGGATGATGATAATTGTTGTATAAGTGGGATAATAATGTTGTGGCATTGGTGTAAAATGCTTGCGGGGGGGAATGGGGGGGAGGTGTTCAAAGATGGGTGGATGATGATCATGGTCAAGGTGTAGGTATGATCCACAGTGGTGTAGGATGATGGTCATTTTTGTAAAAGGAGTAGGATAGTGTATTGGCAAGTACAATAATGCCAGTGGGGGAATAAAGGAAATGATCAATGACTGATGGATGTTGATCACTGAGATGAGATCTACAGTACTACAGGGTGGTGACCATTGTCATAAGTGAAATACTGTGGTGGCATTGATGTATTAATGCCGGTGGGGGGGTAGGGGAGAAAAAAAAAAGGAATAAATCTGATGATTGATCATTGCCATAAGTGAAATAGCATGATAGCTTTGGCATGATAATGCCAGTGAGTTAAAAAAAAAAAAACACTGGGGGGGGGGGGCAATGATCAATGACCGATTGATGGTGATGGTTGTCACAGGCGTCACAGGCGAAATCATCACCGTCTCATGCACACACGCATGCATGATACATGCACGCACACACATGTACATACACACACACACACATACATGCGTACACAGGCACATCCACACACATACATAAAAAAAAAATAAAATAAAAAAAGGATTAGCATACACAGGACATCTTATGAGTGGTGGGTAATAATGATAGTGGTCATATATGGGAATCTGTGTTAAAAAAAAAAAAAAAACAAACAAAAACACACACACACACACACACACACCTGACAAACACATGCACATACATCTAAGCATACCTATATAGAGGGGAGAGGGGAGACACAAGCCCCTTAGAATACTTGTGCACAGAGGGGTGGGGTGGGGGAACATAATGTGGACAAAGGAAAGGAAGTGGTCAGTGGGGGGGGGTTCATTTATCTTGTTCCAACGTACATTGAATTTCATTGGGATCGAATGAACGGTTGTTGATTTACAGACAATTAAACAGAGGATGGGTCGAAATCAAAGTTCGCAAAATCTGTTCAGTTCACAAAATCATTTCAATAGTGGGTGTGGCCACCGCCATTGGCGAGACATTCCACGCAGCGACTCCTCATCGAGTTGACCAGTGTTCTGATGACCCTCTGAGGGATTCTCTGCCATTCCAGTTGCAGCATTTGGAAGAGATCCTGGCGGTCTCTGGGAGGTGGATGGTTCTCCTTCACACGTCTCCCCAACTCATCCCACATATGCTCGATGGGATTGAGGTCGGGACTATACGCCGGGAAGATCATCCTGTTGATGCCGGCCTGCACAATGAAGTTTTCGGCCACCCGGGCCCTATGTGGCCGAGCATTGTCGTCTTGGAAGACTGCCATGGGTCCTATCCGTTGCATGGTCGGAACAACGAAAGGCGCCAGGATTTCATCCCGATAGCGGATGGATGCCTGTGAGGTTTCCATCAATATGGTAGAGTGGTGTCTTGTGGTGGAGGCTGAAGGCACCCATACCATAACAGATCCTCCCCCAAAGGCCCTGGTCTGGCGCGAACAGCTGCATCAATGTAACGTTCACCAACACGCCTCCAAACTCTAGTTCGGCCGTCATTGTGTTCAAGACTAAACCGCGACTCATCTGAAAAGAGGACCTGGGACCACCACTGTTGTTGGTTCCATCTCACATGACGATGGCAGAAAGCTCGGCGAGCCAGCCTATGGGCTGCTAGCAGTCGTGGTCGAACAGCTGGGCGACGTGATCTGAGGCCGAAGTGGTGAAGACGGTTTCGTATGGGCTTGACGGCTGAGGATGGTGTTATTTGCCATACGAAGCTGCCTTTGGATGCTGGTGGAAGTGGTATCCCGCTGCAATAGGGCCTGCCTCTCGATGAAACGATCTTCTCTGGGAGTAGTCTGCCTAGGCCGACCTGACCGTGGCCTCTCTTCAACGCTGTTGGTCGCCCTAAAACGCTGATTCAGTCTAACAATAACTGAATGATGCACACCAAGTCGTCGCGCGCCACTTCAGCCTTTGCAATGCCATCTTGTATCCACGCAATCGCCCCTGGTTTTGTCAAAGGTGCTAGTTTTCTTCGTGGTGGCATGGTGTGAGAAAAGGGCTGACAGTAACCAACCCCGCGCTTAAACAGCCAAAAGAAGGGGCATAAAACTCACTTGAGAGAGACTGCTCTTGCGGCACGGGAAAAAAGAATTTTTCATTTTACACATCTTGTGTCGCCAGCAGCAAGCTTGATGCAAAACAGGCACAGTTAACGCAACTTTGCACTTTTTATCCGCGCGCGGTAACGAGGTCACCAAGACCCCCGTGCGCACTACCAGTTGACACAGGCTGGATTACACACTGCTGTGTGAGATTCCATCATTGGTTGCCGCATAATAAAAAAAAAACAATGTTTTTTGAAGGGATGAATCAACCCCCTGTGTGCAAAGGCCTGTGCTTGAAGGCCTTTTTCCCTTCTTACAAAAACTACAATAGAACCGATATTTGGCGAAGCCAGAGTTTATATTCAGAATTATCAAGCCACAGATCTTGGAATAAGCACTTCCCCATGTTTCTGAGTGAAACTGTCGAAATCTTATAAAGAAAACTCTCAATGAAATGTCAAATTTCGTGAAAAAACGAACTGTGGCCTTGCTTCGTTCAACACATGGAAAATCCAAGATGGCGGACGGCACAAATACTTTGTTGTGGAGTTACTTCCCTTGAACAACTTTACACCATGATCGATCAGTACTGATTCGGCATTTACCTATTATGAAAATAGGTTTTTGTTTTTTTTCTGATCATTCTTCTTTGATTTGTTGCTGTTGTTGTTGTTTCACATTTTTTTTTAGAATTTTTTTTTTTGGCTGTTCTGGTTTTAGGGCCTTTTAGGGCCTCCAGCCTCTTCATTTGATTTTTTAAGGCCTTTTAGACACCCCTATTTTTTGCCTAAAAGCCCTGTGCGAACCCTGCTTATATAATAAATGCAAGACATTTCAGAACATATGACCTAAATAAGTCAATCGGAACTGCAGGCTAAGGAAGAGTATGCTCCCCTGTACAAAGGAGTATGTTGTGTGTGTGTATTGTGTGTGTGTGTGTGTGTGTGAGAGAGAGAGAGAGAGAGTGTGTGGGTGTGTGAGTGTTTGTGTGTGTATGTCACTATGTGTGTGTGCGTGTGTGTGTGTACACATACCCGTGTGCCTGTGTGTGTGTTTGCAACATATGTGTGTGGTGGTCAGTGTGGAACTGGTTCAACCTAGCATACTTTCTTTTCTCCTCGCAATGAAGATTGTGTCTGCATTTCATCAATATCACATCATCACAATGTAGTCAAAAGATTTATGTGTATGCTGTATACTGCTTGAGGCAATCACATCTGAGACAACACGAAGGAAAACTGTATGCAACATATATGACACAGAAACACTATTAAACTGCAAATCACTACACCTACCATGCAAACAAACCATTCTGAAACAACTGATCACCTTGTTTTTTTAATTCCTGAAGTTTTAAGTGTGCATCAGCAATGAGATGTGTGACTCACTCATTGCACAAATATACCAGAGCTTTGCAGAATTTCTTTTTTGTTGGTAGACTGTGCAAATCATAAGTTGGTTCAGCACTGACCTGGAACATGTCGCAGTCTACTTTATGACTGCGGTAGAGATGTATGCGAAGCGGCTTCCAGAACTGAAAGGGTTCTTGGCAGTGAGTGCAGGTGAAGGCGTCGTCCTCCCGGTTGTGGCACTGGTGATGGATGTCCAAGGACTCCTGGCTGCGGAATTTGGTTGGACATCCCATGTAACTGCATTCCAGCTGAAAGCACTCTTTCACCATCTGGTGGGAAAAAAAAAAATCAGTACCACAAAACAAAAAAAGGCGGTGAAGATCAAAATGCACTAGAAATTTGTGAAAGAGTGCCTTCTTGATCAGTTTAAAATGTCACTGAACGAAAACTCAAAGAACTGCTGATCTTTCTCACCAACTTCTCCAAGAAGGTAAAGGTTATACAGCTCCTTAAATGCAGAGCTTTAGGAGTGCTGTATCTATGTTCTCTTTAGATGATGTCAAATCAGTAGTTGCTCAACCTTTAGTATGCAAATTTTCAAAAGGGCTATTCAATCAGAAACCTACTCTCCCACAGTTTGTAGTCTCATGGGATGCAGAAATAATTCAAGATTTTGTCGAGATATGATTGCCTGCTAAGTATCTATCTCTTCCTCCATTATTATTGAAGGTAGTGATGCAGTGTTTGCTTACACAGTATTAGTACTATTATGTTTTCAGATTTTCTGATCTGAACAAGAAAATGTTACATTTGTCGACTGCCAACAAATTTGCGTCTTGTTTAATCTGTGACAGGTGCACACTCACACCCTCATCACCCAACAATCCTACGTCACAACCACATCAATGATAAGTAATGCAAGCGAACGTTTGCTAAAAAGTTTTCACGCCATACAAAGAGTGTGCATAGTGACATGCTCACTTTCTTCTAAGGATAAGCCATTCTTGTACAAACATGACAGCAATTTTGTGATGGAACAATCCTTTCCCAATGCTTAAAATCAAATTCAGGACAACAAGCTGAAAATTTTCACTTTCACTAAAAATTCCAGTAACTTATGTAAATTTAAATTTGGGGGGGGGGGAGCGCAGGGGGGCGGACTGAACTGTCAATTCACTGTTATCATACCATGATGCTTTGAAAAACAGAATCAAGACAATGAATATGATGTATTCTGTTAATTTTAATTCATATGTGCAGTTGCATGCAAAAATCAAAGAAAAGGCCAAATTTTAGAATTAGACACCGAGAAATTAGGATGATAGTGAAAAATGCCAAAAAATTCCTTTACAAATCAAAACTGGCGTTAAAAGTCTGTGCAGAAATCAGACATAATTCTGATAAAACATGCAAAATGCTAATTTCAGGTTTAATTTCAATATTTGTAATGTAAGTGAAGTAATCTCCTCTCCATTCAAAACTCTGAGTTCGTAGTATACCGACAGCTGACATACACTTGACAAAATTTATTTCAAACTGAAACTGGGGCTGGTTCTTTATCCATGATAATTTTTGGCATGCAGCATCACAAATACTCACACTGAAGGCACTAGGTGTAAGCAACAAATATGTAACCTTGTGAAATGAGGCCATGATCTTTCCAATGTATTTATCATTGCATGATTCACATTGTTAGTATTTCATGTAATCAGAATACCTTTTCCAATGTACTTATCATCACTTCATGATTCATATTGTTAATATTTCATATAATTAGAATACCTTTTCCAAAGTACTTACCATCATTGCATGATCCATATTGTTAGTATTTCATATAATCAGAATACCTTTTCCAATGTACTTATCATCAATGCAGTTCACATTGTTAGTATTTCATATAATCAGAATACATTTTCCAATGCATTTCTCATCATTTCATGATTCATATTGTTAATATTCATAAATTCAGAATACATTTTCCAATGTATTATTTATCATCATTTCATGATTCATGTTGTTAATATTTCATAAATTCAGAATACCAACCATCTGCCTCTTGCGATATGTCCGTTTCTTTTCTGTCACATAGTCCTCCTTCAATGCCTTGGGTGCACGAATCCTCCGTCGTTGTCGTCCATCTCTGGTCTCTGATGACAACGACCTGCCAGGGATCCAATCTTCATCATTTTCATCATCATCATTCACAGGATCTGTCCACTCTTTGGCTTTTCTGACCGGCAGTGATGATGACGGGGGAGGCATTTCGGACTTGCGCTTGCGACCAGGCCGCTTTCCCGTGGCCTGAGTGCCGACACTGACCCGTTGCTCGTACTTGTCCACAATTGTATCAGACACACCGACACCTTCCACCTGAACATGGTGCTCCCGCTCCATGTGCGAATTGCACTCATCCACAGCAGAGAAACCCATACTGCACACGCCACACAGAAACAGTTCTTTGGTGATGGGGGCGATAGAAGTGGGCCCTGTCCCAAGGTCCTTGGGATGCTCTACAAACGGAACAGAAACAGAATCCAGAGTGGTGGAGACAAGCGTCAGGCCTGAGCCAGTCAACTGCAGACTGGTGATGGGCAAGTTTTGCCTTCCGCCTACACTGTTGCTGTTCAGTGACAGTAGCTGAATATCTGACTGACAGCTGGCCACGATGGGCAGGGTTTTGATCCCAGAAGTCACATGACTGGTCAGTACTTTAGGGTCTGGAGGCACCGATGATATCAGACTCCTGCCTGGGCTGCCTGTTCCTGGGTTGGAAGTCAGTCCCAGATTGGAGAAGAACACCGGAGCCTCGTATGTTGTCGTGGGACCGTCTCCTGCCATGCTGGCAACACTCTCGCTGCTGTCGCTAGGAGCCACCATCTCCGCACCTGCCTCAGGCAAGACTGTACACCCTGATTCAGTAAGGACGGGCTTTGTTAGACCTCCCTCTGGGTCAGATGGGATCACTTGTGGTTCAGAAGTACGAGGTTCTGACGGAGCTGCAGATGTAGTGATGTGGGTTCTCTGCAAGTGTGCGGACATGTCAGAGCGGGTGGATGCGGTGAAGTCACAAAGACGACACTTGTATGAAGTGATCACCTCCATCAGGTCCTCAAAGGCAGCTTTTACCATTGTTTTGTCTTGAGCATGGTCTGCCATGCTGCTTGACAGTGTGATCTGTAAAAACGCCCAAATCAACATGCAGTGAAAACAACACAGTCATAATGACTAAGCCAAAATCTGCCTTGGTTCAAAGCTATCAGTACTGTATGACATCACAGACAGTACTGTATGACATCACAGAAACAATGTTTCCTGAACCAAGAAAAAGAGTGAGAGAGAGACTCAGCCAGAGAGAGAGAGAGAGAGAGAGAGAGAGATAGAGAGACAGACAGACAAACAGACAGAGAGGGAAAGAGTTAGAGAAAGAGAGAGAGAGAGAGAGAGAGAGAGAGAGAGAGAGAGAGAGAGAGAGAGAGAGACAGACAGACAGACAGACAGATAGAGACAGAGAGAGACGGAGAAAGATTCAAATAGTAATACACATTAATATGAACAGAAAAAAAAAAGAAAAAAGAACAGCACCCACCCACACACGCACAGAGTAACAGCAATATGTATTCCTCCCCACCTCCTTCCCCCTACAACCCCCTGACATTTTGCATCCTTGTATATATACAAAATCATGAAAGTAATCTCAACACAGCTTGTTTGGTGATAAAATATAATTCAGATCAAAAGAATAACAGGTACAGTTGCATGGCCAGTACACCAGTAACACTGGAGTTTAGTGCAAGGGAGTCGGGATATATATAGTAATGGTAAACAATGTTGCATAATGGGACTAAGAAGTTTGTTTGTTCTTACAAAAGATCCTAATCCCCCCCCCCCCCCCCCCCAACCCCCCAAAGAAAGCACATATGATTAAAGAAGCAGTATGCAGGCTCATACACACATATACTGCATGAGTTATAAGTACTTTACATGTAAATATAATTAAATAAATCTTTCCTTTATTGACATTTGCATGCACTGACACAGTGTGTCCATTTACAGCAGCCAATGATTTTGAAACTGTAGTACTTATGAGCAGCAACAGTAAGTTTGGGAATATAAATAAACTGTATGCTGGTGATGATATGAAAATAAGATACCTGGAGAGAGAGAGAGAGAGAGAGAGAGAGAGAGAGAGAGAGAGAGAGAGAGAGGGAGAGAGAGTCAGAATGGTTCAAGATAATGCCCATATCAAAACGGGTTGGTTGCGATAGCTTATGACCACGACATTCATCTTGGAAAATAATCACGCAAAAACTGACATAAACACAGACAATGCGTCACACATGGAACAAATATGAGAGAGAGAGAGAGAGAGAGAGAGAGAGAGAGAGAGAGATCTTACTCTGTTTTTATGACATTTTTTTAAACAGAAATGAATGCAATTACATTTTGCCTTTCCCTCCTCCCTGTCTTTTTTTCCCCTTTCATTTCTAAAGCTTGCATGTAACCATGGGTATGCTAGTTTGAGAAAAAATTGCTTTTTCGCATTTCACAAAATGATGATGGGCCACACCCACTACGCCACCCCACGCAAATGTGTGCGAGAAGCGGAGTACGCAAAATCACAAGAGAAAACTGACAATCTCTACCCTGTTCAAGAATTGCATGCAGATTTATTCTGTATTGTAATCATGATGAATACCTGTCTAATTACATATTATTCAATATACTAAAATATCAAATGAAACACAATCAGTTGCAACAATTAGTCTTGTTCAATTTTGTTACAGAGATTGTACAGTCGCCATCTTGACTAGAATGACCAAAACAAAAATTCACGTATGTTACTCTTCAGTCCGTCGAGTACGGTAAATTTCAGTTACAGAGAAACCTACAAATCTTAAAACTAATACGGAGTGCACTGACCTTCTCAATAATGTCCGAAAACTGTCAGCTGCACGTAAGTTTTGAAAAGGACATTATGGGCTTCGGAGTAGTGAGAGCACGTTTCGTGAACATGGGCATCTCGGATTGTGATTGGTCTAACGAATGCATTTGGTCACGTGACGCAGCTTGTCTCGTTATGGTTGTAAAAGTTTGTAAAAAAAAAAACAAACAAACAAACAAAAAAGCCCTTTTTTCGTCATCATCAGCATTTATTTTTAAAAGAAATGAAAAGCAGAGCGAGCATGTTCTCATTTCCTTTCCGTTTTCCTTTTCCTCCAGTATAATAGCTCATTCTACAAGTGTATGACAGCAATTTGCGCAGCGCGAATCGAGAAAGAAAAATCTGTGAACAAAGAGATACCTACGCATAGCAGAATGATAAGAAATCAGTCGAAATCATCAAAATCAGTTGCAAAACTGCGCAAAAAAGTATAAAAAAAACAACAAAAAAAATGGAAGTATCAATATTCCAGAGTTAAAAACCTTTATCACATGTCTAAAATTGGGGGCAGCTGGATTTGAAGTGAAAGATGAAAACAGAAATGGAAAAATATTCTTCTCAGCGACTTCTCCCAGTGATCTTTAATCAACAATCATGGTCCAGAGATTGTTTCAAAAGTTACAGATTATGACCGAATCTGACGTTTCTGGAGCTTACAAACAAGTAATGTGTGCCCCCAAAGTCTGCTGGATTACTGACCGAACCTGTTTGCTT
>JADBJO010000729.1:562500-579872 GCA_016801955.1 Conus betulinus
ATTTTGAAATGCCGTAACCCATTTGTGGATAGCATGCTTTTGGAGCGTGAAGTTGTGCATAGCTCAGCTGTATTGTTGTCAGCTTGAATAAAACAGAGAAAAGAGAGGGAAACCTTAAAACATTCCCCTTAGTTCTAATGTACAGTGAATATCAACCTTAAGGGTACCAAATGTCAACCTAAGTGAGAAGTAATACAAATACATATATCAACCTTAAGGGTACCAAATGTCAACCTAGTGGGAGGTAATACAAATACATATATTACTTTTTTTTTCTCCTTCTTTAAAATGCTACCTTGGCAGAGGTCTGAGCTCTCCGATTTTATACTTCCAATTCTTAAGAACAGAGAGTACTTTAAAACGGACTGAGGAAATGCTGTCTGTCTGTACTCTGTCTGGTATAGTCTGTCCAGAAAATTATGTTTACGTGCTCCAGACACAAACTAGTGTGTCAATCTTTCTTGAAACTTGTAATTTTATGTTTCTTATGGGTCAAGGATGATGACCGGTGTCTTATTTTGAGCTATTTAGCAATAATTCGGGCGGAAATGGCAAAAAAAGGCTTTCGTCCCTGCAGTGCACTTTCAAATTATATTGGTTACATGGTTACATTCAACATGCTGCTGGTAGCCTGGCGTGCAAGTTCAGTGGTAAGAACGCCCGTCCAGTGATGCAAACAACAAGGGTTTGATGCCGATGTACCGCTTTGACGCCGCTTTTTTTAATGTTTATTTTTGTAGTGGGAAGTCGACATATGTACAACTGGGAATAAGTTTATTTGCCTTGCATCTTGTTCTAGTTTTAAGGTGTGTATACTTTATAACTTATTCAACAGGTTGTATATGTTTTCAGTGCAATGTTTTCATGGTTTTTGTTTTTTTTTTTTTTTCTGTGATGTCACACAACCAAGCTTGAAGTGTGAAGTTTGACACGACTGGCATGCAAACAGACTGAGACTGATACACACACATACACTTCTTGAAAGCCATACTCACATATAGAACACAGACAGACAGAACGACAGACACACACACATACATGCCCACATGTTCAGGCATAGGAGAGAGAGAGAGAGAGAGAGGGGGGGGGGGGGTGGATGGGTGGGGGTTGAGTGGAGTTCAAGCGTGCTACAGGAATTTGGATGGAGGCAGACAGACTTCTTCTTCTTACACTGGCTATCAACTCCTGCGGTCACCCCTAATCTAAGCATGCAACTATAAGTCAATACACAACACACCTACCTAGCCTTGGGGGTGTTTTTTTGTATGTATGGCTGTTTTGTTTTTTGTTTTTTATCTCACCTTAAAGGTAGCCATACTCCATCTTCAGGGAACTGGGAAGAAAATTTTGAAAAAAGACAGGATGTAGAGCACAAGAGGCAGAAATAAGAAATCTTGAAGAAAAAGAGAGCATGACAGGAAAGAGGAACCCCTAACTACCCAACGACAGTGAACGTGATAGTTCCTGTGGTTCCAGAAACAGGAGGCCCTTAATTTCACATTCCGCAGTGCCCCACTGCAGGAGAGGCAGAAAGACAAATTGTAGACAAGCATTCTGAAACAAACCATATCAAACGCTGCCTTTTCATTTTGAAAGTGATTTAATAAAGTGATTAATACCGTAGTGGCGATCACAAGAAGCAACTTCCAGCAAAAACAAATGAACCAACAAAACCAACTGTGTTGCTAAGCAGTCGCAAAGCCCTATTTCTATTATGCACATCAATATCCTTGACCATAAGCATAACTTCATAAGTCAAAGTGTCCACACACCAAATTGGAGCTGAGTCCAACAGTTCCACTATTGTGGAAAAAAACAACAACAACAAAATGGTATTTAGGGCCCTCTAAATACCCCCAATCCCCCCCCCCCCCACTCCAAACTATCTTCCTGACCTTGACCTTGTCAATAGGGTATTTTGAAAAAGAACAACTAGACATTCTATGTGCAAGAGTTGGGAGCCGGTGGATGATTCCTCCATTGATGAAGGAGATCCATGCAAGTCAAACATTTCACCGGCCAGTCAAAAGCTGACCAAAAGTGAACAAAACATTCAAAACACAGCCAATTAATGAATGAGAAGAAGACACAACAATCAAACCTATGTCACAAAAGAGGCAGACATACTTGGAGCAAGGTGCATCCCAAAGAAAAAAAATTGCATGAAATTGAAAAAGAAAATCTTCTCAAGCCCCCCAAACACACACAACACCCCACGCCTCTGGAATTGAAAATTCCATGGATGCATCCAGCTGTTAAAGATACATAAAATGGCCATACTATAGACAAACAACACTACCAAGTAAATAATATGAATCATTCATGTGGTTTATAGCACCATCGACCACTATTGACAACACTACCAAGTAAACAATCACTCAATCATGTGGTTTATAGCACCACCGACCACTATGGGCCACATCAGAGTTGACACCTTGTCAGCTAAGTAAACAAGTGTACATCATGGCTGCCATGCGAGTTGGGTCGCATGATTTTAATTAAGGGGAGAGTATGTAGAGCCTAAAGTTAACGTGAGAGCGTTGGTCTTGAACCTGTATTCAAGACGTGTTTAGCGGCGGAAGGCCAGGTATAGAGTAGCGAGTTCCCTCTGGAGAGGTAAGCTCGGGCTCTCCGATTGACTTGTGGGTGCAGAGGCCGAGAGCGAGTTGAGAAGTGCAGTCGGTGCACTGAGCGCTCCTGATCGCACCGGGTGGGGGTTTGACAGTACTCAGGTTTGCTGGTTGGCACCAGGTAAGTGTTCAGTTGTAGGGGTTGACAGGGACTATAGGTGTAAAGGGTCGCTTTAAATATAACACCTGGAGAGGTATTTACACGGAATTTCCCTGTTTCACAGTTCTCCCTTTATTCAGCTACCCGCTTACTGAGGGCATCCCGGACTGCCTTGGCTGGGGCCTAGCGATGGGCACTGGAGTGGGTGTTCGGAAGTAAGCAGTCTAGTGTGAAAGGTCGTCGCAACTAAGCCCTTGGGTCGAGGAGTTGGCGGAGGGGACCACGAGTCTCTGTGGGATGGAAGCCGGCCTCACTACCCCAGGCATGGGTAGGACGATGAATTGAGGGCCAGGTGTAAAGAAAGCCCGATAACGCAGGAATGATACTGATCCTTGCGTGGTTGTGTGCCATGGACTGGTACTTAAAGAGTGCTAGGGTGTGCCCGTGACTGGTCTCTGTTAGTTCACTTGTTTTTATGTGTCTTTTATGTAAATGGAAATGTTGGCTCTATGCTGAGTGGATGATACAAATTTAAATTAGCAGCCGA
This sequence comes from Conus betulinus, assembly GCA_016801955.1. Classification (NCBI taxonomy): domain Eukaryota; kingdom Metazoa; phylum Mollusca; class Gastropoda; order Neogastropoda; family Conidae; genus Conus; species Conus betulinus. Next base: position 565,778 of record JADBJO010000729.1, read on the forward strand.
AGAGTTTTATTTCCGGCATTCTTAATTTCTGTTGAGTAAATTTAATAAATTGTAACTCCCTATGGGAGGGGAACTGGGAAATTGAAATTTTTTTGTTGTGCACCTTTGGTTGAGTGGAGAGATAGTGTGTGTGCACAGAGTAAGCCTTGTTGTGTGTGTATGGGAGTTTGACCACATGTGACAGTGTTTATTCTTCTTCTTCTGTGTACACAGGCTGTCAACTCCTGCGGTCACCCCCAATCTAAGCATACAGTCAATACACAACCTACCTACCTAGCCTGGGGGTGGAATTTTGTGTGTATGGCTGTTTTGTATCCCACCTTAAGGTAGCCATACTCCATCTTCAGAAAATTGGGAAGAAAGCTTTGGAAAAAAGACAGGATGCTGAGCACAAGAGGCAGAAATAAGAAATCTAATTTATCTTAAAGAGAAAAAGAGCATGACAGGAAAGAGGAACCCCTAACTACTTAACGACGGTGACCTTGATAGCTCCTGTGGTTTGAGAAATCTCGCTTTGGAATTCCGCTGATACCCCTGAAGTCGGTGTTTTTGAAAATGCAACTGTTTCGGCTCTAGCATTTGCACTACGAGAGCAGTAATATTTCTTGTGCTTGCAAATTACTTTTCTGCTAAAGAAGCCGTTACACCCACTACACATCACTACACCTGTGCTACCCTGCTTCCTTTCCCTCAGCAGCTGTTTTCCTTCATCCCGATGCTGGATATTTTTTTTTGAGGATTCCTTCTTTTCTTAAAGATTCAAACACTCTCAACTGTTCCTGAGGGGGCAGAAGTAAAGCTGCTTTCACACTCTCTTCTTCCTTATGCTTCCTCTTCATGTGTCTTGAAAGTTTTGCTTGAAATGTCCCACAAAAGACACATGGACGTGGAGGCTTCTTGTAAGTTTTGCATGAAGTGCTTGAAGTGGAAGTTGACTGTGAAAAGATGCCGACTTTTCTGAAGGCTGGTGTGAACTACCTCCAGTAACAGTAGCCTTCGAGGAAGAAGCTGACCTTGCAACACACTGGGGTGAAGTACCTGCACTAACACTAGTCTCAGAGGAAGAAGCTGACCTTGCAACACACTGGTGTGAAGTGTGAAGTGCCTGCAGTAACATTAGCCTCTGAAGAGGAAGCTGGCTTGGCAGAAAAAAGCAGTCTCCGCGGAAGAAGCCAACTTTGCACCAAGCTGGTGTGAAGTGTCTGCAGAAACAGTAGTCTCCGTGGAAGAAGCCAACTTTGCACCAAGCTGGTGTGAAGTGAAGTGTGTGCAGTAACAGTAGCCTCCGAGGAACAAGCTGACCTTGCAGTAGATCGGCGTGAAGTGCCTGCAGTAACAGTAGCCTCCAAGGAACAAGCTGACCTTGCAGTAGATCGGCGTGAAGTGCCTGCAGTAATAGTAGCCTCCGAGGAACAAGATGACCTTGCAGTAGATCGGCGTGAAGTGCCTGCAGTAACAGTAGCCCTCCGAGGAACAAGATGACCTTGCAGTAGATCGGCGTGAAGTGCCCTGCACTAACAGTAGCCTCCGAGGGAACAAGCTGACCTTGCTGTAGATCGGCGTGAAGTGCCCGCAGTAACAGTAGCCTCCGAGGAACAAGCTGACCTTGCTGTAGATCAGCGTGAAGTGTGTGCAGTAACAGTAGCCTCCGAGGAACAAGCTGACCTTGCTGTAGATCGGCGTGAAGTGCCTGCAGTAACAGTAGCCTCCGAAGAAAGACGAAAAACTGGCAGTAGACTGGTAGTACATAGCGTCTGATGTGTCAGTAACCTCCAAGGGAGCACTTGTAGGGGTTCCTGCAAAACATAACCACCACCCAATTGAACTGAACCAATACCTTTGAAATGGAAGAAAATATATTAGATGTTTAAAATAGAAAATAGAAGATTACCCTTGACATTTACTCCCTTTACTCAAAATCTCTCTCTCTCTCTCTCTCTCTCTCTCTCTCTCTAATGTTCTTTGGATGAGATGCCACCGGCCACAAGACATCAAACGCATCTGGTAACCCCGTTCTACTACTGTTCAATAGGAGAAAGCCATTGTGAGCCAATGGAATGGAATCCCAATACATATTACATGCATCCTGTGCGCCAATGACAGTTTTACGTGAAGACTCTGGGCACAGGGCAGAATACAAATTTCTAATAAAAGAAAACAAGAATGGAAAAAATTAAAGAAAAAAGCAGAATAGACTCACCAACTACCAAATCCTGTACACAAATATATTCACATGAAATGCATTTTGAACCATTTTGCTAATACGTGGGTGAAAAAAATGAAGATTACCTGAGTTGTTTTTCTTCTTTAGCCCTGGATAGACATCAGACACATCAGAGTCAGAATCTCCTGTGGAATCGGGAATGTGCTCAGACTGGTCAGAATCGGCGTCCCCCTGAAATAATGACAAAATATTCTCAAGCACTCCAATAGTTTTATGCATTTACTTGAGTCCATTACCATAGGCTATCTTTTATTAGTTCAACTGGGTGTCATCCTGGGGTATTAAAAATATACTAAATGAAACTCTACAGCATCATCTTCTGTGCAAAAAATTATCCAAATTCAACATCTCATTTTCTTTAAGTATGTATGTAAGTGACTCTCTCTCCCTCTCTCTCTGTCTCTGTCTCTCTCATCACAGGTACTGTTGTAGTTATTGAACGCAACACTTGCTCTCATAATTTTTTTTTCCTTATACTGTACTCATCCACGTCATCACACGTTTAAAAAAAAAATCCAGTGGTATCTTTCACCTGAAACCCTCTTGAGCGCTAGGGTCTCACTTTGTGGGGTTACATGAAGAAGAATTAGAACAATGTAACTTCAGTATATATATATATATATATATATATTTTTTTTTTTTTTTTTTTAAGAAAAACAATGAAATTCAGGGGCCACATTTTCATGTCGAACACACTTGGCCATGCAGACCCAACTTGTGTCAGGGATGAAAACAAAGCTAAGCAAAAAACACTGGGAAAGTTGTTGATGGGGGGGGGGGGGGGGGGGGGGGGGGGGGGGTACAACGTGCACCACTCTCAGAAAAGTTGTTGAACAGAGGGGAGTGGGGGGGGGGATGGAACGGTGTACACTCTCTCAAAAGTTGTTGAGCGTGGGAGGAGGTGGGCGCGGGAGGGGGGGGATCGAATGTTGTGCACTCTGTCAATAGTTGTTCAGTAGAACTGTTAAAACCTGAGGGCTTAAGCCATGGGTCGCCCGGTATGTGATGCTCGACTTTATGAATAAAAAATCTGTAACCCCCCCCCCCCCCCCCCCCCCCCCCCCAACTTTTGCCAGGTCCAGCCCTGGGAGGGCACAGCACTGCAGCAATGTGCTCTCCGAGTGCAGGCAGTACAAATTTCACAACATTATTTTTATTGCATTGGTATACCAAGCACAAGTACTGGTTTACACAAAGCTTTAGCACCACTTACCTGCCTATCTTCCGACACGCCTCTATTAACTTGTTCAGGGAGCTGGTGTCCATTTTCCAAGTCACTGTCACTACTATCCTCGGTTTTTCACGGATGATACCCCTGCAATTATAATCAATTGCATACAATCAGTGATATGAAAGACTCTTTAGTTCTGTAAGTGTTCTACTTAGGATGACCAAACTGAAAAACAACCATGATATCCCCCCCCCCCCCCCCCCCCCCCCCCCCCCCCCCCCCCCCCCCCGCCTCCCACACTACTTGGTACACTGTGTCACACTGTTTGAGGGGTCTGTTTTGTCTTTCACATGGGTCAGTTGTTGCCGTAGGGAATTAGTGGATTTGTGGAAAAACTTTGCAGCCATGTTGTTAGACAGCTCTGGCTAGATGAAAACAGTGCTGATGAAGGCTGGGTGATCCAGCTGAAATATCCCTACAAGAAGTCCCCGATCCTGAGTAAGTACGCCTTTTATAATGTCGAATCCAGGATCCAGAAACCTACATTCTTATTAACTATCATCCATACAAATCATGTGTTTACCGCATATGGGAATTGAGCTTCAAAGGTTTGTGCACAAGAAGCGCTCTATTCAGGACTAACAGTGAATCTACACACTTCACAGCCTAGTGGTAGATCAAACGCCAGCAAGCACACAAAATGAAAATAGCTATAGTAATATTAATACATAAATATTTCAAACTATTTTATTGTCATTAAAAAAATATTATTATTGTATTTACATAGGACCTATCATTGGTCACAGACCAACCTCTAAAAACAAGTGCTTTTCAATCATCACACCACTTTACAGTTTACTCAATGGGCTTGCCTACCCAGGTAGAGCCGACTGATATGCTGACTGCTGGCACTTAGTTATTCCCCATGCCATTCAAATATCACCTACTCATTTTTGGCTCATGTGTGTAAACAAAGTGAGTCTATGTTCTCATGCTATTTTGGTTGTGTGTGTGTGTGTGTGTGTGTGTGTGTGTGTGTGTGTGTGTGTGTGTGTGTGTGTCTCTGCATCCATTAATCCATGTATGTGTGCCTGAGTGTAGGCGTTTGTGGTCAACTTTAACGTTGGCAATTTCTCAGCAATTACAAGTGCTGGCAGCGGCCCTTTGTTCCCAAGCGGAACCAGAGGCATAATTCAAGTCAAGTCACAAGTGCTGACAGGGTCAAAAGTGATAGACTTGCACTTAATCACAATGACACACCCTTCCTAGCAAGCCCTAGCATGAAGACATCACGGAATGGTAAAGGCTGTAATTTGTTTTAATTGGATTCTCTAACTAGGAGTAGGACAACTTGAACTGCCTCTAGTGTTCTGTACCACTTGAGCCTTGAAGGCTTTGCCTCTCGTCATTTATCTCTTTATCCCTGCAGTTCCACACAGCATGCACGCCATGTTTCATGTAATCCATTTTCACCGGCACAAGATGACCTACACTTTTGAAATATCAACCAGAAAGTAACAGTTTTTCAGCTTTGTAAGAAACACCAGGCAGATATCTTCAATCTACTTGATCTTTGACAAGGTAAATTGACCTCCCCTACTCTTTTCGATTTTTCAACTGCTATGAGTTTGGTTTTTTTTATGTGCAGGGATCTAGGGTCCGACTCGTTTTTATAATTATTGTCCCCAAGATAACACGCCAAAATAAGGCAGGAATAGGATTGACTCTAAAGTAATCTATAAGATATAAGAAACTATAGTTCAAAATGCCAAATGTTTTTGAAGCATGCCAGTACACCCTTAAAAATGCAGCATTTTCTTCAGTCTTATAAACAAAGATTCCATAATTACAGAATGCTTAAACTACACAAATGATGTTCAAGCAAGCCAAAAATCCAAAAGATACTTACTCGTTCTTAAGTAGCCAAACAAATCTGAAAATGTGGCCATGAGCAAAGAAGGCAAGCCAATGACCAACTTGGACAATTCAACCTGACCCACAGGAAGTAAACACGCAGCTTGTCTGAAAGAAAAAAAAAGTGATAATAGTATATTTTGCCTTTTTTATGTAAGATAAGATACGTCTTTATTACCAAGTGTACATGAGTCACAAAGAATATTGGGAGGGATAGAGCACAAGCTAACAAACATTTCGAGCTCAAGCTCAGTCATTTCACATAATCATAAACTAAGCAAAGGTTGAATATTGGAAGAGTACACATAAGCTTGTCTAACTACCCCCCCCCCCCCCAACTCGCCCAATCATGCGAACACACACACACACACACACACACACACACACACACATTCTGTGAACTGGGAATAGAATTACTGAATAGACGGTGCACATAGCTGTCTAAAAAAAAAAAGCACTCACACACATATCGAAACATACATGGCTAGTGTAATTGATGGCGAGTCTGTCACACAGAATGACAAGATTCTGCATTTTGATTCTAGCTTCGATAGCTTTTGGAAAGAAACTATTTGTGACGCTCCGCCACGAAATGAGAGTCGCATTGTCCCTCACCGAGTTTTTCGCTAGGGCCGATTTTAGGCAGATGGGGGTCAGGTTATGGATTTTTAGATTTTAATGGAATATAACCTACAGCCTTTCTTCTGTCTTCCATGCAAATATTAAAGTGTAAATATGTTTCTTTTTGCCCAAAAAAAATGCTTTTGAAACACATAACCTCTTGTTTTGCCAGCTTACAAACCGATAAAATTGATCAAAATTGATCATCCCCAAATATTGGAATGGACCTGTCGAATGATACCTCGTTGGAAAGGTCTAGACCTCTATTTTTAAACTGAAACCCTTTCAGGGGTCAATTTCCACGGTGTAAGCCAATCATCGTCCTTAAAAAGGGGTATGACGTATAAACAAAGCGTCACTAAGGTGGGATTCCCCACTGATGGTTGGCCCAAAGGCGTTCACGTGACCAACACAAGCAACAATGGCGGCTTCCAAAGCGAACACGCCGGAGAGTCTTAGGGCTAATATTTGTGATTTTTTTTTAACAAGATCGGCTCGCGATGCCAACATATTTTCATCATCAGATGAACATGACATTTACGGGCTGGGACTGAATATTTCCTGGACGACGATGGCAGTGTTTCAACCGATAACGAAGAGGAAATGGGTGATCGAAGTGATATTGACAGTCAGTGCTCCGAGACCGGCTCGGATCACGAAGAAGCACCTGCACTCGTCCAAGTTCAAGAGCCCAATCTGTCTGTGAATGCCGACATAGACAGCGAAACCATGCTTGGACCTGATGCTGAAAGGCTGAAAGTTGAAAGCTTTCGACTGCAAGTGTCGAAATCGCCATGTGGCAGGTGCAAGCAGTGTCGTGACTGACAAGCAAAGCAGTGAAACTGACAGTGCTGAGCCAGTGTCCAAAAAGAAGGGATGCATTGCACAGTTCACTTCTGAGGACATACTGGCAAAGAGAATGACCATGGCTGAATTATCTGAAGGTAAGCACACAATTCAGTTAATATTTACTGTCACTGCATAATTGTTTGATTTGTGTTTAATTGTGGCAAGGTAAACATGATTAAACCAAAAGCATTATAACCTCATTGTGATGATCATGCATGCACACACACACACACACACACACACACACACACACACACACACACACACACACACACACTCACACACACATACATATTGTTATGCCCACACACATAGTCATACAGTGATTCTATAAACACACACACATGTATTATGCACAAGATGTACACACACACACACACACACACACACACACACACACACACACACACACACACACCATAAGCTTAATGCTGATGTAACTGAACAAAAAATAATCATAAAGAGAGAAGCCCCCTCTCTGTTAAATCTAATTGTGATCAATATGTTTTGTTTTTAACTTTACAAAATGCATTATGCTGGTATGTGATAGTATGTGTGTCAGTTGCATGATTAAGTAATTGTACACTGTACAGTATGTGTGTGTGTGTGTGTGTGTGTGTGTGTGTGTGTGTGTGTGTGTGTGTGTGTGTGTGTGTGTCACTTGTATTCTATGAATGAATAATAATTATTGTACAGTGTAGTGCGTACATTGAGTGTGTGTGTGTGTGTGTGTGTGTGTGTGTGTGTGTGTGTGTGTGTGTGTGTGTGTTTTCTGTATGCACACATGTGTAAATGAGTGGGCAAAAGGCTATTTTAATAGTGTGTGCTTGTGTGTTACTATGTTTTGGTTTTAGTGTGTATTGTGAGGTTCAATTAACCAGGCATTTGTAATAACTAACTCTTTCTAAGGTGACTCAAAGTAAGACTTTTTTTCAGCTTAGAAGGACATGGTGCTGCATGGAATGCTTGCGTGTACCCCCATGAACAACTCAGAGATCACTGTGGGCAAGCCTTGTCGCCAGAAGACCAGAGAACATCAGCGCACAACATACACTGTCGACTTCAAGATTGTCTGCAGGGAATCTTTTAAGTTTATTTATTGGTAAGCAAATAACACTGAATCAGAAATTTGCAGAACTAGAACTTCTAGTTTTATTAATCCTTAATTTTTTTTTTTCTTGTCTCTCTTATTTTTTCCCAATGGAATCTTTTATTTTTTTAATTTTCCTCCTCGCCTTACTCTTTTCTTTTCAGTTTTTGTGACTCAATCTCATCATGCATATCTGTCTGTTTCACAACTGATTAACATTGTCTACTAGAATTAAATTTGATATTTAGCTAATAAAATATAGATTTAATTTTACTTTTTCACCTTTTTATTTTAAACCTTTTGGTTATAGTGGTATATTAAAATGGAAATATTATGAACATTTGATTTACAATTCATTAATTTCATTTTATTTTCAACTGAGTATTTTATACTAAATTGTCAATATTTTTCTTAGGCAGAAATATTTTGTGACTGCTGCATAAAGACTGTTTGAAACAGACAAAATGTCAAATGTTTAGCAGCTTTTTTAGTTTGTGAACCATTGATTTAAATCTGAATCAAGAATAATTTTGTGTACACCGTTTATGATTGAAGTAATTGCTAACAGTTACACACACTTTACTAATAAACACTAAAACAGACTTCACACACTGAGACAGCTTACAGTAACATCATTAACACAAAAGTTGATTGAAATCACGGCTAATTGTAAAAACACTCTCCTAATAAATCTAAAACAAACTTCACACACGCTGACACAGCTTACATTAACTTTTTTATGTTTAGCTTACAGCAACATTATTACACACAAAAGTTGATTGAATTCACTGCTAACAATTACACATGCTTTACCAATAAACACTAAAAGTAAACAGACTTCAGACACATACAGACACAGGTTACCTTTCTTCAAGTAGAATGATTAATTTCCTGTTTTCTGGTAAGTGTTGCTAAGAACAGAATTCAACACTGTTTCAGGATTAGTCAGAACACAGCTGACCGCTTTACGTGTGTGTGTGTGTGTGTGTGTGTGTGTGTTTCAGGTCACCGTATGCTTGGGAAGACTTCTTTCTTCAAAATATGGCAGCAGCACCTTCCCTTCATTGTTGTTGGAAACCCAGTGACGGATCTGTGTTGGCAGTGCAAACAAAACAATGAGAAGATCTGTCGCAGTACTGGTCTCCCGGAAGAAGAGAGTGGTGCCAGGCTTCAGGATCAGCTGGCTCACTTAGAGGTTGTTGAGGCAGAGTGGACATTTTACAACAGGCAGGTGGACCACAGCAAAGCTGCAACAGCTGCTGCCAACATCATGAGCTGGGACCCCATCCTGCCAACAGCTGGCCAGCCAGGATGCATTACAGCTGTGACTTTGCCCAGCAAGTCCATCCCCCAGCAGCCCTCTCCAGCCTGATCCTATTTTTGTTCCCAGAAAGTGCGGCATCTTTGGAGTCTGCTGTGAGGGTCTTCCACAGCAGATAAATTACCTCATTGATGAAGGCATGTCCAGCGGCAAGGGGTCCAGTATGGTGCTTTCTCTGCTGCACCATTTTTTCCCAGCATTTTGGCATTGGGGAGATGGAGGTGGATCTACACTGTGACAACTGCAGCGGCCAGAACAAAACCAAGTCCATGTTGTGGTACCTGGCCTGGCGAGTCATGCAGGGCCTTCACACCTCCATCACCGTCAACTTCATGCCGCCCGCCACACCAAATTTGCTCCTGACTGGTGTTTCGGCCTCCTGAAGCCACGCTTCAAACGTTGTGAAGTTCACGGCCTCAACGGCCTGTGCCATGTCATCAACAGCAGCACCACCAAGGGCATCAATCGGGCGCAGATCATTTGGCACAGAGGCTGGGGAAGAGAAAGTCATGGTCTATGACTGGCAAGCATTTTTTGATGTGTATTTTAAGGCAGTGAAGGGAATGAAAAAATATTTTCATTTCCGTTTTTTCCTCAGATGCTCCTGAACTGTGTATGTGAAAACCACACTGAGTGCAGAGGAGGAACAGATACAGCTAGCATACTGTGTGGACACTGCCAGGTGTGTCGTCTGGTCAGTCTCCCTGCCTGAATTCAGCCCCCTGGATTGTCAGCTGACCGCAGAGAGTACCTATACTAGCACATCAGACCCTTTGTCAGACCTGACGCACAAGACATTCTCTGCCCCTAAGCCTCTGCCCCTGCCCTAGTCACTAGTCCAGTACTTGAGTAGAACATCATCTTCCTGTGGGAATTACTGTTCTCATGTGTGTTCAAACTACTTCATATGGTCAGGGAAGCTGCGTTCTTCTACTGCCGCGGTCAGTGTAGTATCTTTTTTTAGGTTTGTTTTTTTTTTTTTTTTTTTTTTAATTTTCCTTTATTTTCTGACTTAGATCTTACACTAGCAGTTACTGAATAAAAGCACACAAAAGTTTACCTCAAGTAGTATGGTTATGTGAATTAATTTACTGATATATAATTTAAAGCAGCTTATTCTTTTCTCTGTGTTATTTTTCAATTTATCCAAAATCTGTTTTTTGATAAAATCTAGAAATGTCAATATTTTTCCCCCCCAAAAGTTTGTGTGATGATACAGAATGGTCATGTGCATGTTTGTGCGAAGTTTCAACAAGATATCTTAATTAGAAGTACTTGGTTGCTATGAACATGTTTTGAAACTTTTCTGCTGCAATTTCTCTTTTCGCTGTATTGACGGGGTCTAAACTTCAAATCACAATAACTTTGCCAAAAATAGTCCGATTTACAATCTGTCTTTTTTGTTGGAGAGCATTTTTATTGTAGAATTACAAGAATATAAATAACTCAAAAACGACCTCCGGTGCAATGTGACTCATTTTGTGTGGTGGAGCGTCACATTTGCAAAGCGATTCGTTCTTGTTTTCAAGGTTATGTACCACCAACCTGAGTGAGGAAAGCAGCTTGAAAAATCCAAAAGCTGGATGTTATCTATCTTGACTTATCGACTTAGCTTTTTTAAATGCTAGTATAGATTTCATCCAAGGACGGCAAGTTACACTCACACCCTATGATCTTGGTGGCAGTTTTGACAATCATTTTGAGGGCTGAAACATCCTCTTTTGACATGTTACCAAACCAGACACAACTACTGCAAAAGTTAATACACTTTCAATGATTGTTCTGTAGAACTGGATCAGAATGTCCTTGTTGACACCAAATTTTTTCAACCGCCAAAGAAAAGTACAAGCGCTGCTGGGCTTTCTTAACGATGTTCCTGGAATTTTTTTCTCCCATTTTAAATTATCAGAAACCATTAGTCCAAGAAATTTAAACTCACTAATGATTTCCAATGGGTTGTTTTTGATAGTTACTGGGCAAGGGGAGCGTCTTGGTTTTTCTGAAATCTAGAATCTTTTGTTTTTGATACATTTAGCTCCAAGTTGTTTTGGTCGCACCAGCTAACGAGCTCGGAACGTCATATCTGTAGTTAGACTCGTTACCATTCGTGATCAGCCCTTCAAGAGTCGTTTTGTCGGCAAATTTTTTTATTTAACCACAGTATTACATTCATGGTGAGTTTTACAATCATGGATGAACAATGAATACAAGACTGGGGACGGAACACATCCTTGGGGGGCACCAATGTTAAGGGTAAGGGTGGAAGAGAACACATCACCACTTTAGAAATCTGTGGTCTACATCTGAGGGAATCAAGGATCCAGACACAAACTGATTCAGGGATCAAAAGATGTTTCAAATTCATATAAAGCTTTGAAGGTACTATTGTATTAATTGCTGAACTGTAATCAATGAAAAGTATCCTAACGTACGCGTCTGGATCCAAAAGATGCACTCACCCGACACCAGTCTGCCTCAGCCCTTAACAAGGTCTGTTTGATTCACCAGACCAATATGACCACTCACCCAACATGGAGAAATCCCAATCAAAGGAGAAAATGAAGTAGGTCACTAAGTTTAACCCAGAGACTGTATTGTGCTACATGCAGAAATTAACCACGTTCAACTGTTTTTATCTTTGCCATTCAGATGAATCGGCAGGGTTTCCACTTCGGCCGCCCGGTTTTCTTTTTTTTTTTAAACATTTTTTTTTTTAATAATCAGAAAGAAAAATAAGTTACGTATCAAGTGATTATATGACATTTTTTTATAGCATACAAACCTTTCACACAATTCTGACACACTAGTTTCATATATACTAGAAACATGCACAGTAATTTTATTAAACAAATGCAGAAAAAACAAAGAAATGAAAAATAAAAATAAAGAGAAGATAATGAGCAAGCTAACAAAATACACACAAAAAACACACACACACATGCGCGCACACCACTTGCCCCCACAACATCACCACCTCTCTCTCTCTCTCTCTCTCTTTCTCTCTCAATCAGCTAGGTTAATTCTTCCATGCCAATCTTAGGGTTAACAAGATCACTGCATGAGGTAGGTGGGTAAAGAAAGAGGAGTCCCTATGGGGAGTGGCAGGTGGGGGGGGTGGGGGTGGGGGGGGGGGGGGGGGGGGGGGGGGGGCTGGGGGAGAGGGGCTGGGAGAGGGGGACTGGGGTGACTGAGGAAGATGGAGTGCAAAGGAGAAAATGAAGTAGGTCACCAAGTTTAACCCAGAGACTGTATCGTGCTACGAAAGCCCTTTATTTTATTTTTTCGAATGATATTGTAGCCCAATACATTCCTCAACTGCTTGAATTATTAAAAAAAAAAAATCAAATTCTAATGACTGATTAGGAATTCCGAAGTTGTTTCAGTTAATGGGAATTTTTCCTTTTGGGTTCTGACTTCATATCCCCAAAAGTCATTCGAAGAGACTTCGCTACAAAGTGAGGTTCCGTGTACGAACGAACGCACATCTCACCCATTAAAATCCCATAGGCCTACTCTTTCACGCCAATAATACCTCTGACCACCACTCCCTGACACACACACACACCCTACTTCACCCACTTTTCCTGCTCACGTCTCCTCTCCCCCCCCCCCCCCCCCCTCCCCCCTCCCTGCTCTTCACTGCCTTAGTACGACATAATCATCAGCATAATGATGTTGGTCAGAAAATGGAAGAAGAAGAAGACTAGTAATAGTCAGGTCTGTTGGCTGACCTACATTGAAGAAGGCTGAATACGAATGACAAGAACATACAAAGCATGCAACCTGTGTGCCAAATCTAAATGAAAATGAATGGGACAGATTAAACATCCCCATCTGGAAGATCAAGAGAACCAGTTTCACTTACCTTCAATGTAAACACCAAATTGAGAACCAGCAGTCACAGTGGCTGGAGAAAAAATGGCTGCCAGTAACAGCATAATACGAGTTGCCCGATGTTTGTTTTACAGCAGGCCAACCTGGGAGTCTAGTCAGTCAGCTTAGGTCTAAATGAGAATTTAGATCCCTGATAGCTCAGATGTACACTATATATCTCCACTGTTTTTTGAGTTCACACAGTATGTAGGAATAAATCCAGGTTGTTTTGGGTTCGATTTAATCATTATGTGAAATAAAAAACATGGGACAAAATCTCGTGAACATATATCATGCTTACAAAAAGTTATTTCCCATTATGTACTGGTCCCTCTAAGATCTAAATTTACTGTGGTCTCCTTAAGTCATGAAGTACATTGTAAGCTGTAACTCTCAAACGATTGGTCTTTCCTCCAAATCCATTTGATCTATAAATAAAACAAAGCCTGGGATCCTCTATAGCTCAGTTGTATTGTCACTGAGTTGAATGACACAGAGAAAAAGAAATGTCGACCTAAGTAGGCTTTTGATTCATATATATATATATATATATATATATATATATATATATATATATATATTATATATATATATATATATATATATGTGTGTGTGTGTGTGTGTGTGTGTGTGTGTGTGTGTGTGTGTGTGGTGTGTGTGTAGCGTGTGGGTTGTGTAGAGTGGTGAAGATTGGTAATGGTGGAAGCCATGGACCCCCCCCCCCCCCCCCCTTCCACCTTCTTCCTTCTCTGTCTTCCATATCTAATTTACGCGACGGATACTTCAGACTTTTTGACAAACGCTCTGTGCGTATAGAATTGTACACTGCTGTACATAATACTGTGACAAAGCATAAGAAAGGACAGGCTAATAACCATCAATGTCATCCATCCCAACTTTTTATAGGTGGCTGGCTGTAGAAGAACAAAACGAAGGGGACATAAATCGACACTAAAATGAAAAGAAAACTATACAATTAAAAGAGAGAGAGAGAGGCGGGGGAGGGGGGAGGGCAGTGTACGTGTGAAGTGT
>JADBJO010000730.1:0-60000 GCA_016801955.1 Conus betulinus
TTTCGTCATAGTGCAGGCTAACAATTTTATTCAGATTCGCACTCACACCACGCACCACCAGAAAAACAAGTAAAAATACATCTTCAAACAATAACACATCAATCATCAATAATATTCAAAAAAACAAAAATAGCCCCAACACCACCCCACCTCCAGATCCCAGGGAGCCTCAAAGGACCCCAACCCACAAGGGTTAACATCGGACCAAGGATACTACAGGGGGTATCGCATGGTAACCTTGGGGCTGGGTTATCCAGAGGGGAAGGATGGCCTACAGAACCCAAAGTGCCCTCGCAATACAAACTATTAAGGGGACACAACAACACCCCCCTCAAAAAAAAAACCACCAAACAATTTCACTACATTCCCCCTCCACAACATATGCAAATATATCCAAATCTATATATATATATTTTTTTCCACAATCAATTTTCACACCTCAACTCTTTCCCTTCCCTTGCGAGCATTTACAGTTTGGGCACTGGTGACCACACTGTCACTGAGGTCTTGATGCCACGGTAGATGAAGCTCCGAACAATGCCAATTCAATAATGTCACTAAGTTCAACACAAAGTCACTAATTTCAAAACACCGTAACACAAACTGAAGACGACGAAGGGCTCAGCAGCTCAGCAGATCTCAACAGCAAGAAGGGAAGCTTCAACGCTCGAAGGATGCTCTCGACCCCTCCCGGTCGTCTGTGACGATGACCTAGACGTCAGCTGGAGTTACGATGACGACGAAGACGACACAAGACGAACACCCGCCAAAGCAACACCAGGCCGGGAAACCCGCGCTCCCTTGAAATGCGTGGAAGCTGTAGCAGACACTGAAACACCGAATACTTCTCCAAGGAACTCCGAGCTGTCACCAGGACCCGCTGATGACTTCCAGACAGCCCACTAAACCAGCTGGCAAAACTGCCTCACCAGACACTGGATCAGACCTCCGTCTCGAGCCAGGAGTCGCAAACAACTGCACTAGATAGTCAAAAAGACAGACGACACCTAGAGGTGACAGACACCATGAAACTGACAAGGCCACACCCTGACTGCCACCAATCATCTATAGGTTGCCCAGGAACGACACGATATGACTCCAGATAAGGGCATGAATATCGACAATCGTATATAACTCAAAACACTAACTTGCTCAAAGACCAATCAACAATCAGTCACCCAAAATATCAAGACCACACTTCTAAACATAGGAACACTGTGTATCGGCACAGACTCCAAACCACCAATTCCTCCAATCATCAATCAATAATCACTAACAGCTTATACCCAAGACCAAATATGGACCTAACCATATCCAAACACCAATCTCCAATAATTCATCAGCCAATCGTCAATAAAACATCAAAACCACAAACCACAACAATCACAAAAATAGATACGGCCAAACATAAGCACAAACTGCACCTTCTTTGGTCGATAATCTACCTACAATAACTCGACCAAAACACACACACACACACACACAAAATAAAATAAAACACACAACTTCAAAATATCGACATGGGGAAAAAAAAAAAAAAACTAACCACTGCAACCACTCTGCCATATGACAAGCACAATTATGTCCCTTGAATGTCCGTGTGTGACATCACGGTAAGCAGGTTCCCAGAAATTGGCAATGAGATTTATGATCTTCTAGTTTTTATACCAAATGCAGTCCATACGTCTTTGAATAAAGGAAATTTTGCTTGAAATTTGGAACAAAGCTTTTCCAGGTATTGGAAATGCAGTCCTATTAAGACTGGATTTGGCAGCGAAAGCAAATTATGATTTTGGAGTGGCTAAATATGGGCCATATATCACTTTCGGGATCATTTTCACCACCCTCTATCTTTAAAGATTAAACAGCCGCAAGTCCACACCTAATGAAGATATTCTCTTACTTTTTTTGTGAAATTTTAGTTTAAGTTGTATAAGAATATGAAAAAAAAATTTCTTCCTTTGAAAATTTTAGCTGCCGCTACCTGGTTAATGTATGTTGGTGTCATGTCCTCCACCAGGTGTGTCAACCTGCTGTCTCCAACACCAGGTTAATGTGTGTTTGGTGTCATGTCCAGGTTAACGTAGGTTGGTGTCGTGTCCATGTTAATGTGTGTTGGTGTCATATCCAGGTTAATGTGTGTTGGTGTCATGTCCAGGTTAATGTATGTTGGTGTCATGCCCAGGTTAATGTGTTGGTGTCATGTCCAGGTTAATGTGTATTGGTGTCATATCCAGGTTAATGTGTGTTGGTGTCATGTCCAGGTTAATGTGTATTGGTGTCATATCCAGGTTAATGTGTGTTGGTGTCACGTCCAGGTTAATGTGTGTTGGTGTCATATCTAGGTTAATGTGTGTTGGTGTCACGTCCAGGTTAATGTGTGTTGGGTGTCATATCCAGGTTAATGTGTGTTGGTGTCATATCCAGGTAATGTGTGTTGGTGTCATATCCAGGTAATATGTACTGGTGTCACGCCCAAGTTAATGTGTGTTGTTGTCACGTCCAGGTTAATGTGTGTTGGTGTCACGTCCAGGTTAATGTGTTGGTGTCATGTCCAGGTTAATGTGTTTTTGGTCACGTCCAGGTTAATGTGTATTGGTGTCATATCCAGGTTAATGTGTGTTGTGTCATGCCCAGGTTAATGTGTGTTGGGCGTCATGCCCAGGCTAATGTGTGTTGGTGTCACGTCCAGGTTAATGTGTGTTGGTGTCACGCTCAGGTTAATGTGTGCTGGTGTCATGCCCAGGTTAATGTATGTTGGTGTCAAGTCCAGGTTAATGTGTGTTGGTGTCACGCCCAGGTTATGTGTGCTGGTGTCATGCCCAGGTTAATGTGTGTTGGTGTCAAGCCCAGGTTAATGTGTGCTGGTGTCATGTCCAGGTTAATGTGTGCTGGTGTCACGTCCAGGTTAATGTGTGCTGGTGTCACGCCCACGTTAATGTGTGTTAGTGTCACGCCCAGGTTAATGTGTTGATGTCTCGCCCAGGTTAATGTGTGTTGGTGTTACCCAGGTTAATGTGTGTTGGTGTCATGTCCAGATTAATATGTGTTGGTGTCACGCCCAGGTTAATGTGTGTTGGTGTCACGCCCAGGTTAATGTGTTGGTGTCATGTCCAGGTTAATGTTACCCAGGTTAATGTGTGTTGATGTCACACCCATGTTAATGTGTGCTGGTGTCACGTCCAGGTTAATGTGTATTGGTGTCATGTCCAGGTTAATGTGTGTTGGTGTCTTGTCCAGGTTAATGTGTGTTGGTGTCACGCCCAGGTTAATGTGTTGGTGTCATGTCCAGGTTAATGTGTTTTGGTGTCATGTCCAGGTTAATGTGTATTGGTGTCATATCCAGGTTAATGTGTTTTGGTGTCATGTCCAGGTTAATGTGTGTTGGGTGTCATATCCAGGTTAATGTGTGTTGGTGTCACGTCCAGGTTAATGTGTGTTGGTGTCACGTCCAAGTTAATGTGTGTTGGTGTCACGTCCAGGTTAATTTGTGTTGGTGTTACCCAGGTTAATATGTACTGGTGTCACGTCCAGAATAATGTGCGTTGTGTTACCCAGGTTAATGTGTGCTGGTGTCACGTCCAGGTTAATGTGCGTTGGTGTCACGCCCAGGTTAATGTGTGTTGGTGTCACACCCAGGTTAATGTGTGTTGGTGTCACACCCAGGTTAATGTGTGTTGGTGTCACACCCAGGTTAATGTGTGTGGCGTCATGCCCAGGTTAATGTGTGCTGGTGTCACGTCCAGGTTAATGTGTGCTGGTGTCGCGTCCAGGTCAATGTGTGTTGGTGTCATGTCCAGGTTAATGTGTGTTGGTGTCATGTCCAGGTTAATGTGTGTTGGTGTCATGTCCAGGTTAATGTGTGTTGGTGTCATGCCCAAGTTAATGTGCTGGTGTCACGTCCAGGTTAATGTGTGTGTGTGGTGTCATGCCCAAGTTAATGTGTGTTGGTGTCATGCCCAGGTTAATGTGTTGTGTGTCATGTCCAGGTTAATGTGTGTTGGTGTGTTAGGCCCAGGTTAATGTGTGCTGGTGTCAGGTCCAGGTTAATGTATGTTGGTGTCACGCCCAGGTTAATGTGTTGGTGTCATGTCCAGGTTAATGTGTGTTGGTGTCACGTCCTGCACTAGGGTCCCTGACATGGTACACCCCGGCCACTTCCATGAAGACCAGACCCCCATGCCGGAAACAGCCCACAGAGAGAGTTCATCCTCCGTGTCCTCCACTGGTATGTTGGGCATTGCCAGCTGAAGGGAGGAAGGCTGGGCGATGCTGATGTGCCAGCCATGCACCGGCTCCACGACCAAGCTGAAGCCTCTGGGCTTCCTGTGCTCCCTGTCCTCAGACGTCCCGGACCACCTCAGAGACCAGGAGGCCAGAAGGTGAGCTGCAGAGGGATAGGGAAGGAAGGGGGAGGGAGGGAGGGAGCCACTGTCTTGTCTTCTGGGAAATCTTTGCTGACTTGTTTCAGTCAGTTTCTGTTAAACCCTTTGAATTCTAGGGGGTCGTAAGCTCTGTTGTTGATATTGTGTTCACCACATAGAATTAGTGTTTACTTTTCTTGTAAGAAGGTATGTGTTTGGAAATGTGTTCAAGCATGCATTGCTGTACACATGTGAATTATGAGTTTTTCTTATACCAATCCATCAAACGAATGCTTTATTCCCAGTATGAATGGAACATCACAACATCATCAGGATCCCTTCCCATCAACCCCCCTCTGCCCTCCGAAACAAATTTGGGAGAGCAGGGAGCTAATCTTGCCTCATTCCTAGTTAGCCAGTAAGAGTGATCACCCTTGGAGAGTTTGCTCTTTTTCCTTGGTTGAGGAACACGGCTCTGTCTTCTCTCTGGATTTTGACATTATTGTTTGTTTTCAACTCTGTGGATGTCCACACATGCACATTCAGTCTGGCCTTTTTTTCTGAAGGAAGAGCAACCTTTCATGCAGCTTCTTAAGATGAATTTGGTCGATAATTCCTGCAAATTGCATTTAGTTCCATTTTCTAGTCAACGGTGGGTCCCACCATCGTTCACCTTGGCATCTTCCTGGTCATGCTCTAAACTTGCTGCTAGTCTGACCTCCTCAACCTGTCTGTTCCTGACACTGACCTCCTCAACCTGTCTTCCTGACAGAACAGTGTGACCTCAGCCTACCTGTTCCTGATACTGACCTCTTCAACCTGTCTTCCTGATAGAGCAGTGTGACCTCCTCAACCTGTCTTCCTGACAGAACAGTGTGACCTCCTCAACCTGTCTGTTCCTGACACTGACCTCCTCAACCTGTCTGTTCCTGACACTGACCTCAACCTGTCTTCCTGACAGAACAGTGTGACCTCAACCTGTCTGTTCCTGACACATAGTGTGACCTCAACCTGTCTGTTCCTGACACACAGTGTGACTACAGCCTGTCTGTTCCTGACACAACAGTGTGACCTCCTCAACCTGTCTGTTCTGACACAACAGTGTGACCTCTTCAACCTGTCTGTTCCCGACACAACAGTGTGACCTCCTCAACCTGTCTGTTCCCGACACAACAGTGTTACCTCCTTAATCCCCTACAGAGAGCAAAAACCAAAGTTAACGATTATGTCAAAGACCTCTGGCAAGAGGAATGGACCTTGCCGACAGATAACAAACTATTTAAAATCCATCCAAACCTGGAAGAGTTTTTACCCATGTTCCTGAGGTGGCGTAAAGATGAAACAGTCTTGTGCCGCTTGCACACAGGCCACTCCTTTTATACCCATTCTTATCTTTTAAAGGTGAAGAAGCTCTGTGGTGCATTCCATGTCATGTTCCACTCACAGTGAAACATATTCTTTTACAGTGTTGGGAGTTGCAGGATGTGAGACATAAACACTTCACAGCAGAGTCCATGAAAACCCTGTTCAGAGATGTACCACCTAATGTGATCTTTGAGTTTCTGAAGGAGATTAACATTTTTCATCTGATTTAAGATTTTAAGGAAGAAAGGTTTTTAATGAAGTTTCTTGTGCGTTTTTTAGATGTATTTTAAAGAGATGTATGAAAGGTGCTTTTTTTTTTTGTTAAACTTTCAACAGTTTTTGAGATTTTTGCATTTTGCATGAATTTTTCATAACATTCTGCGCATTATTTCTAAAACAATATTTTTTTTTTTTTCCGCTATATGTCTATTTCGGGTTTTTTTTAGGCGATACATTGCTTCAGATAACAAAACTGTTGTTTTAAATAACAAAATTCTGGGAAGAAAACCGTCGATCACCAATGATCGAAATTCAAGGGAAAGAACTGAAGAGAGTTAATGACTTGTGAGTTGATTTTAATGTGGTGACAGCTCTGATATGGCCCTTTGCAGTCAGCTGGGCTGTAAGCAACAGTACCATTACCAATCTGTAGTCTGTGCTGCCATGTCGGTGATGTCACTGTGCTGCCATGTCAGTGATGAAGTCACTGTGCTACCATGTCAGTGATGAAGTCACTGTGTCACCATGTCGGTGATGAAGTCACTGTGTGTGCCATGTCGGTGATGAAGTCACTGTGTTGCCATGTCAGTGATGAAGTCACTGTGTTGCCATGTCAGTGATGAAGTCACTGTGTTGCCATGTCAGTGATGAAGTCACTGTGTCAGCCATGTTAGTGATGAAGTCACTGTGTCAGCCATGTCAGTGATGAAGTCACTGTGCTGCCATGTCAGTGATGAAGTCACTGTGCTGACATGTCAGTGATGAAGTCACTGTGTTGCCATGTCAGTGATGAAGTCACTGTGTCGCCATGTCAGTGATGAAGTCACTGTGTCGCCATGTCAGTGATGAAGTCACTGTGTTGCCATGTCAGTGATGAAGTCACTGTGTTGCCATGTCCCACTGTGTTGCCACCAGACTGGGCTGTCACTCCAAGTCGCTGGACACTGAGGGCAAGGTGTGTGGTTGCTGTCACGGCTGCTTCCAGCTGCTGACCTCCAGCAAGGCGACCTCCCAGACTGCCATGCCCAACACCCCCAACCCCTTGGCCGTGTTTGTCAGGAGAAGTATGGCGGCATGAAGAGGAGTGGGGGAGGCGTGCCCCACAAACAGGTCATGGAGGCCTCAGTCACCCAGTTTGCCCAGACCAAGGTCAGTTTTTCTTGAGGACATTCACTGCCACTTTTTTCCCTTTCTTTTTGAGTATGTTCACTTGGATTTTTTCTTTTGTATAATGTTTTTCTTTTTTGGGGGTGTGTGGTGTGTGTGTGTGTGGGGGGCATGCATTTTATTTTCAGGAGGGAGAGCAGGGAGGAGGAGGGGCCATGGAGATTATGTTCAGGTGTTATGAGTGATGTAGGATTTTCAGGTTGGCATGGGGACCATGGAGATGATGTTCAGGTTTTATGAGTGATGTAGGATTTTCAGGTTGGCATGGGGACCATGGAGATGATGTTCAGGTGTTACGAGTGATATACAATTTTCAGGTTGGCATCTATAAAAAGCCTTTGATCGTCACTCTAGTTGTTCAAGGAGAAGTTTGGTACATGTTCTGAAAAGATTCTTGACAGAGACAGTAGAATGAACGCTTGAAGATCGTAAACAATAATGTATTTTGATGATTTGCTTTGTTTGAAATAGGTTTTTAGACACTGTAAGATGTCTAATTTCAGATTTAGCCGTGGAAGGAAAACAAAGTCTGTGGGTTTGTGGGCCTTGTAGTGTATCCCTGATGGTGTGTTAGTTTTCATCGTAGTTAAGCTTTGTCGTTGTCTGTGTATGACACAGGGGAGTTATGCTTTGTTGTTGTCTGTGTATGACACAGATGTTGATGGCGTGTTTGTTTTTTCATCGCAGTTACGTTTCATTGTTGTCTCTGTGTGACACAGATGTTGACATGGGCATCTTCTTCTCCTGGACAAGGAGGGAACAGGGATAAATCTGTTCGCTGATCTGTTGACAATGTTCTTTTTTTGCGGGTGTTTGCACATGCTGGATTAGAGGACTCTGGAAGCCTTGTGATTTGTCAGGATACACCCTTGAGACGCCCACCCATCCAAAAGATGCTGATTGAAATAAATTTGCGTGCAAGCCAAACTGAGGGGTTTTTTTGAATGGTGAAGCATGATCACAATAGACAATGAGTTCTTTCACTCAGTGAAGCATGATCATGATGGACAGTATGTTGTGTCACTCAGTGAAACATGATGGACAATGAGTTGTGTCACTCAGTGAAACATGATGGACAATGAGTTGTGTCACTCAGTGAATCATGATGGACAATGAGTTGTGTCACTCAGTGAATCATGATGGACAATGAGTTGTGTCACTCAGTGAAACATGATGGACAATGAGTTTTGTCACTCAGTGAAGCATGATCATGATGGACAATGAGTTGTGTCACTCAGAGAAGCATGATCATGATGGACAATGAGTTTTGTCACTCAGTGCAGCATGATCACAATGGACAATGAGTTTTGTCACTCAGTGAAGCATGATCATGATGGACAATGAGTTGTGTGTTGTCACTCAGTGAAGCATGATCACGATGGACAATGAGTTGTGTCACTCAGTGAAGCATGATTACGATGGACAATGAGTTGTGTCATTCAGTGAATCATGATGGACAATGAGTTGTGTCACTCAGTGAATAATGATGGACAATGAGTTGTATCACTCAGTGAAGCATGATGGACAATGAGTTTTGTCACTCAGTGAAGCATGATCACAATGGACAATGAGTTGTCACTCAGTGAAGCATGATCACGATGGACAATGAGTTGTGTCACTCAGTGAAGCATGATTACGATGGATAATGAGTTGTGTCATTCAGTGAATCATGATGGACAATGAGTTGTGTCACTCAGTGAAGCATGATCACGATGGAGAATGAGTTGTGTCACTCAGTGAAGCATGATCACGATGGACAATGAGTTATGTCACTCAGTGAAACATGATCATGATTGACAGTGAGTTGTGTCACTCAGTGAATCATGATGGACAGTGAGTTGTGTCACTCAGTGATCATGATGGACAATGAGTTGTGTCATTCGTGAAGCATGATCACGATGGACAATGTGTTCTGTCACACTCAGTGAAGCATGATCACGATGGACAATGTGTTCTGTCACTCAGTGAATCATGATCACGATGGACAATGTGTTCCGTCACTCAGTGAAACATGATCATGATTGACAGTGAGTTGTGTCACTCAGTGAATCATGATGGACAATGAGCTGTGTCACTCGGTGAAGCATGGTCACGATGGACAATGTGTTCTGTCACTCAGTGAAGCATGATCACGATGGACAATGTGTTCCGTCACTCAGTGAATCATGATCGCAATGGACAATAAGTTGTGTCAATCAGTGGTTCAGTGCAAGAAAACACAGCACAGTCAAAATCATGAAGATCATTTTGAAGCTGGTCATTTTTTTTTAAGGTCATGACGTCAATGTACATGTCGGCAGGTACCATTCACTGAGTCAGTTTAGTTTTGTGCTTTGAATCATTTTTGTCTGGCACAAGCTATGTCTCTTCTTTTTTTCTTGGCTGCAGAATTATGGATTTAAAAAAAAAAAAAACTCTCTCACACATTTGCCTTTTTGTATGTTTTTTTTTTTTTTTTTAAAGAGGGTTGCTGTGAGTTGGCGAGCATAGAGTATGTTCACTTCGACATTTTTTTTTTTTTTTTCTGTTTTTTTGGCCATTCACTCTTTTTCAGGGTGGGAAGCAGGGAGGGCGGGGCCATGCAGAGTTTAACTGTGATTCACGATTTTCCGGTGGCATAGAGAAAGCCATTGATTTTCGCTGTATTGGTTTGAGGAGAAGTTTGGCATTTGTTCCAAAAAGATTCTTAACAGAGAGAAAGTACAATGAATGCTTGAAGATTGTAAACAATAATGTATCTGACAATTTAATTTGAATAGGGTTTCATACATACACAAATTCAGATTTAGCTCTTGTAGAAGGAAAAAAAGTTCTTTTTAGTTTTTCCGAAAAGGATCTTTATTCAAAGAGCATTGAATTACGTAAACTGCATAACATTTTCCTTGAATGAGTAACAAAATGTACATCCTGTTTGCTATCATTCATGCTCACTCCTTTCAATACATGGAGTGTTTATGTAAGAAAAAAAAATGGACTTGGAAAGGGGGAGGGGTGGGGTGGATTAGGGTGTGGAGGACATATACTCACTCACACACTGTTAAGAAAATAAAAAAAAATGACATTGTACTGATGATATAATAATCAGCTTTTGACAGAATGAAAACACCACACACACACTCCTAAGAAAATTAGAAATGACATAGTACTTATGATATGAATGATCAGCTTTTGACAGAATGAAAACCATACGCGCGCGCGCGCACACACACACACACACACACAATCTTTTCCCACTGACATTACATGAATAAAGTGTTATGACATGAACAAAGGGACAAAACCGTAACTGTAAGCAAATAATTAAAATTCCAGAGTTGCTTCCTGTATTGCCTCAGAATGCCAAGATGTATTTGTAGAGTAGATATTCCCTGTTTCACCTTTGAAGAAAAAGAAATGCTTTTTGCACAAGTTGTTTGGGAGGGGAAGGAGAAAAAAAAAAGAAAAAAGAATAGGGGTGGTGATGGTGGTGGTTATGATGTCATGCGTACTTCAGGAAGATGGACTGGAAAAGAGACAACGAAATTTTGATCAACGCTTATTTCAACTCTAGTTATTAATTCACCAAATTTCAACCCTTTTTCTTTTCTCCGAATATAACAAAGAACAAAACTCAAAAACACAGCACACCACATCACGGCATGTATTCGTTAAAACTGTGGCACATTTACAGATATGCATATTCATATGCTATCCACATACATGCACACATGTATGATACAATATACTCGCCAACATTTAATAGTGGTCAAGATGCAAAACAATCATCATGAAACAAGAATGCATGAACGGTAATCGCTGTCATCGTATAGAAATACTAACAATGCCATCCACATCAATGAAACCAGCTGCATACTGACATTGAAGTAAACAGTACTAACGGGGACAGCTAGACGCTGTGAGAAAGTGTGTAAAAGGCAAACCGAAAATAACTGTCATCCTAAATACCATGAAAAGAAGAGAGGAAGGAGGAGAGAAGGGAGGAGGGGGACGGTGTTAAAGGAAGTGGGAAAGGCACAGAACAACTAGAAGAGATCGTGGAGAGCAAACATTGTCGGTATGCATACCTAATTATAATACGGTGCAATAAAAGAACAGATTGATATCTGGCTTGACCGTTTGGTGGTGTTGACATTAAGAGTCACTTCAACTCGTCTTAAAAACGAACAATTTGAGAATGGTTGGTGGAAGACGGTTGGGGTTGGGGAGAGGATAGGGGGGGTGAAACACAGAGAGAAGGCATTTAAGTGATTGAGGCAGGCTGACTAGGCATGGCAGATGCTTCGTCAACAACATTATAAAGAATCGTAATTTAACCATCTTCAGACTCCATGTAAACCAAAAGTCTGTTTTATTTGTATGTAAATGTGCACATTCACCATTGAAAGAAACCTCAAGAGCATGCATACAGATCAAAATCATTGGAGTATATGAATCAAAGCTGAACAGATGATACTTTTAACATACTACAAGTTGTGTGCATATGACGTAATCTGGAAGCGTTATTGATATTGAAATATGTTTTTTGTAATGAACATTAAAAAACTACTCGGATAAAGAAAATTTATATCTATTTCAGGAGCGGTGGCTAAATTAAGTTAAGAGCTGTAATTAAACCATTTATAAAAGTACAGTTTAACCTTTACCCCAGCCGTGTCACCCAAATTGTAGGTGACAGGATTTCTTTTCCTCGAGCTGCGTCGCCCAAGGGTGGGCGACAGACAGACAGCACATTCTGCTGTGTCACCCTCTATCAGGTGACTGGAACATAAAAAAATTCATACACTTTCCATAAAATGATCCAAGGGAAATAGCTGTGTAAGTAGTCTTGGAGATGTCGTAGTGAGTTGTAGACCTTACTTTCAGTGCTCTATCGTAAACTTGGCTGACCCCAGCAGCTTTGAAAGAAAGGCACCGGGCTTTGCTGCTAAGCATGCACAAAAAATGTCAGCCGGACAAAGGGGTGGTAGCAATTTCTCGCTCAGTGAAGCGCTTGAAATCATATTACAAAGTGGATCTGGTGATGAGGGGAGTGTTAGAGAGATAGAAAACTATGAAAGAAAAGAGGAAAGTGAATTGTTTGAAGATGCAGCCATCCCTTCTGATGATTTGGTGTTGTAAAAAGAACAGAATAGAATGTAAACTAAGATTTTTTTTTTTACTTGTCAGACATGTTTTTCAACGTACAGTCGTGTGTACACATTGAAAGTGAATGATTCAAAATTACTATGTTCGATTAGTTGAGTGTGTGTTCTTTTCCTATGACACCTAACAGAACACTGTCAGTTGTCTGGCTACCGTAAAAATAAATAAAAAACTGGCGAAATATGCACATCGGCAGGGACTGTGCACCATGCGTGAGCACGTGGCAGCAGGGAATTGTACTATACATGCTGCACTTTGCTAGATAGTATTAAAACAAATCTCAAAGCTTTGTCTCCGCACTGCTATGTTGTAATGATGACCATCATATAAATAGATCATCAGGACAATAAATGCGATATGTTAGATAAGCTTCATTGCAGACAAGAAGGAAACAAGTATTTGCGGTTTACCTTTTGTAGGCTTAGTTTGACATATTTCTGTCATTATTTTCTCCCTTCTTTTTTCATGACTAACAAAGGTGAAAACTGTATCTCAGTACAGGTAATTATTAATAGGAACAAACTATTCTTTTCCTTTTTCTATGCTGTCTTTTGTTTTATTGACTTGCAGACGTTTCTACCATCACGTCACATTTTGGGCTACACCTGCCCCTTCAGAGCACACGGATTCTTCGTCCACGGTCACTGATGCCAACCCCTCCCCCTCCCCCCCAGCACTGGCGTCTTCTCACCTGTCTCTACACAGCACACGGATGCTTCGTCCACGGTCACTGATGCCGACCCCTCGCCAGTGCTGTCTTCTCACCTGTCTCTTCACAGCACACGGATGCTTCGTCCATGGTCACTGATCCGACCCCTCCCCAGTGCTAATGTCTTCTCACCCTGTCTCTTCACAGCACAGGGATGCTTCGTCCATCGTCACTGATGCCGACCCCCTCCCCAGTGCTAATGTCTTCTCACCGGTCTCTTCACAGCACAGGGATGCTTCGTCCACGGTCACTGATGCCGACCTGTCTCCTTCCCCAGCACTGGCGTCTTCTCACCCGTCTCTACACAGCACACGGATTCTTTGTCCACAGTCACTGATGCTGACCTCTCCCACCAGCTGGCGCCTCTCCTGTGTTGTCCCCCCTTTTGCCTCTTCTTGGATGGTCTCCCTCTTCTGCTTCCTCCTCTTCCTGCCGCTTTGCCTCCTCTGCCGTCTGCAGGAACAGGTTGTCTTCGTCGTTGTCCAACGACACCACCATGTCATCACCCCTGTCCTTGACTTCCTCTGCACTTTTCAGACATGAGACTTTTGGGGTTTTATCCTGAATTCAGGCTTCTTAAAGGTCTCAGGGTCATTCTTGTGATTTGCAGAAATCATCTGGGAAGATGGAAGAGGGGTGTGTGTGTGTGTGTATGTAATATTAAGACCATCAGGTTTCAAGTTCTCAAACCAATCGATAAGTTTACTCTAGTTTGGTTTTTCAAAGCTTTTGCTGACATGGCCAAATTTGAAAAAAAAAATCTGTGGGCTAAAAATGTTCCAAAGGCTAAGAACAGAAGAATTGGGAAGGACATTGACAAGATTCAAGATATCAAGGATTGCTAGGATGCGTAAAGGTTTGAGCATACCACCAGCCTATCAATACTTCAGTCGCAAAACAAAACAAAAAAAGCTTCAGGGGACTTACCCTTGTGCCCTCGAGGCCATTGGCCCTGGAGTCCACTTGTGGCTTTGACGCAGGATCCTGGACCTTTTTATTTTTGGCTGTTTCTGGCCAGAGGCCTTTACAGACAAGGTTACCCTGACTGTAGTTTGTGTAGTTCTTGGTGTCGCTGTCCCCAACGGTGATTGGATGGAGTCGGTGCTGTTGGTCTTCTGCTCTCTGTGGCAGCCTCCTTCCAAGCCCTGGATGGTGGTGGTGAGTGCATGCATATGGCTGTATACAGCATTCAGCTGCTTTTGGGTGCTTGTCTGTACTGAAAGTTTTCCTTTCAGTTTTATTGGCCTCTCTTCATTGGAAGTCCGGAAAAGAACATAGGTTGTGGTATAATTAGTAAGTTTAACGAGACTTACTTGTTGAGGTTAAATTGGAATTATTTAGAGTCCAGTGATGGAAAGAGCAATTACGTGAGGTGTGATGCGCATGCATCTAGCCAGTATGTAGACACAAATGAGCTCTAAAATAAATTCAACAGACAATATCTGGGAGGGTAAGCAAGAATCATCCAGAGCCGAGATGAAAGGGCATGTAATTGCTCATTCAGTTTCAGTTTCATCAAGGAGACGTCACTGCGTGCGGACTAGTCCATATATGTTACACCACATCCGCTAAGTTTTTTGAGACCACACTACGCATGATTTGAAGCTGATGGATAAATGAATTAACAATAAAGATGAGACAACTGAAAAGGAGGGTCTCGTGGCTATGACTCGGCGGATGTCTGACCTACGCTTTAGCCCAACGCACTGGTCAGACCTTGATGCCTACCTACCATTTTTTTTTTCCCTTTTTTGTGTGTGCGTAGTGGATCTACATGTGTGTATGATGTGCGGACATGGGCCCATGTGTGTGCATGGGCACATGTGTGTGTGCGCGCAGGCATGTGTGCGCCTGCATGTATGTGCAGAAGTGCGTGTGCATATGTGTGTGTGTGTGTAATTTGTGGGTTTGTGTGAGCGCTTACCTGCATATAGGCTATGTGTACATATCTGTGTGTATGTGTGTCTTGTGTATCTCTGGGCGTGTATGTGTGCATTTGTGCGCTTATGTGTGTGCTGGTGTGGACGTGCACATGCACACACGTGTGTATGTGTGTGGGCAAGAGCAAGCGAACATACACGCACACTATATGTGTGTGGGTAAGAGCGAGCGAATGTACATGATCATTCCCATCACTAGACTCTAGATAGATCCAATTTAACCTCAACTTACAGGAAGTCTTGTTAAATTTACTAATTATTAATCGTCAAGCGATTGGTCATTCACAATGACATAAGACTTCAGAGTTATAGGTCATGAGTACTGAATCGGTCATAAAAGCAATGTAAAGTTGACGGATTTTGTCTACATTTAATTTGTAGCATAAACAAGCATTATTTTTAAAGTATAAGTCCTTAACTTCGTATCATCTTTATTCAATTTGATGAATAAAGGTGAACAAGAATGGAGGAATGTACGAGATGCGCATAGCAGGCTGTATTTTTAAAGTATAAGTCCTTGATAAAGGAATTCGTATCATCTTTATTCAATCAGTTTGATGAAGAAAGGTGATAAATTGTGACGGCCTCCTGCAAAATGATAGATAAGTCGCGCAGGGCTGATTGCCGCTGCAGGCAACAAAGAATGGTGAGGGTCATGTTAGGGTAAAATGAGGTTTTTTGCACCAACACATAGGAAAACCATTAAAGCACATTATGTTTCACTGATTTTTACCTAAATTAAGCTAGAAATATGATTAAATGAATTTTTTTCACTCCGTGTCATCGATTTTAAGCAGTACCATTGCGAAAAGTTACTCATTTTAAACGGATAATCGAGTGCACATCCCTTGCAGAGCTTCTGGTGTGTTGTACATCATTTGAAAGCTCAGTGTGTCTACTTTAGAATCTGTAAACAATTTTCTAAAATAAATCAATCAAAAGGCCTTTAGGAGGCATTCAGAGTCGTACACAAAAGAAAAACCTTCCAACCAATCAGCAATCAAAAATACCGAAACGGCCTTAGTAGCTCAGCTGTTTGATAGCAGAGCCGCTGCCTTTCATTGGCCACAGCTCAATGATATCTGTTGCGTTTTGCCTTTGTCATTGCTTCACTTGAAAAATCATGTTTCGACGTATTGTCATGCTGTTTAATTCATCAAAATCAGGAAATGTTTTCAATTATGAAGGCCAGGGAGTTAGTGGCCTTATGAACGAATATTTCACCACCAGTAACAGCAATGAAAAGGAATATTTTGATTTTGATTCCAACAGAGGAACTGACAGCGAAGCCGGCGATGGGATTTCCACATCAACTTCAACCGGTGTGTATCAGTCTCAGCCTGTTTGACACAAAATTAAAGATGAAAAAGAAAATTAGGAGCCAGTCTAATGAATTGAAGAAGTGCAGATCTGTCAGGTATAATGCCGTCATGATAATGCCAAAAATTTGGTGACAAAGATGTATGCAACAGATACAGGTATGAACTGCAATGGGCAGCCTCTACCTGATCTACAAATGGCAGAACAGTTTTCCTGTAACTGCATGCAGATCAAAATGATCATATAAATGCATTCCAGCAGCTGATGGCCAACATATTATGTGTGTGTGCATGTTTGTGGAGAGGAGAGGGAGCACAGGTTTTGAACGTTGGGATATAGTTTTGTGTGTGCGTGTGTGCGCACGCGTGTGCATGCATGCGTGCGTGTGTGTGTGTGTGTGAGAGGGACAAGAGAGAATCCACCCAGGCTACTGAAAAGAAGAAAGAGTAATGCACAAGCATTTGCTTCTGATAAGGTGTGTTGCGTTAATTTTGAGTATATGCTGTTTTTATAGTCCAGTATGTGTTAACGCACAGTGCAAGAGAGCTACCCTTTTTCTCTCCAAGAACCCACTTTTTTTTTTTTCAACGCTGGGCAAAATGAAACTAGAAAATACATATTCATCCATTCAATTGTGATTAATGTATCTATGCTAAGATAACATTAAAAACAAAGTATCTATTAAAGAAAATCAGATTTTTCATTTTTCAGTGCCCTGAACAGTCATTAAACAGACCAATATTTGACTGGGGATAAAATCAATTATTGAAGTGTTTACAATGATTATTTTGATGGTTGCCCACATTTTCATAAGTTTTTAAAACAAAATTAAGCCTTGGTTGCTATGGAAAAATGGTTGGAGAAAGTAGTTTCCTTGAAATGGCTAACGTGTAAATAGGACACTTTGAAGGGTCATAACTTTTTCATGTTTTAACACACAGAAATTCTTAATATATCATTGGAAAGGTCTTTTTCTCCTTTTTGTTGATAAACATATATGAATAAGTTCAAAATTCGAATTGTCTCTCAATTTGTGGGAGTTGGTCACAATTGTTAACATGATAAACAGTTTGCATCAACCAAAAAAAAAAAAAAGGGATTTTGTTCATGGAGGGAACATTTTTAATAAGGGAAGGCATATATTTCTCTGTTCCTGTAAAGGAAAGTGCTCCTATATATGTTAAAATTCCCCTTCCAGTAGTTTACATGGGAACCACAGAATGTACGAGACTTCCAGAATAATACCAAATGAATATTTTCTTTATTACAGGGTGTTGAGGAAATGAACAATTTGTTGGAGTTCACAATATAGAGTTGAAGTGAAATTTCCATTATAATAAAAATGGGTACAATTTTTTTTTTTTAAATAGGCGGTGCAAAGGAAATGGGATGATTTTGTTAGACTTCATTGTTGTGGGGTTGAAAAATTGTACCTTCCCACTGAATGCCTACCCTGTGTAGAAGGATTCCTCCCCCCTCTCACTCCCTGCCCTCTACCATCCCCTCCATGGCTCCCTTGATTTTGTTTTCCTCTCCAAAGATGGCTGCAGGAATCGCCTTTTGTTTAATACAGTAGCCGTAACATTTGGAAGCATATTGCATGTGAGACAGGAGGTGGTCTAATACAGGATTTTATGTTTGGTAGCATGGACACTGGATAGATCGATTGAATTACTGATGTGTTTAATCCATGTTTTGGGGGTAACACTATGCACAAGTCATTTGCCTATGCATTTATAATGTATTTTGTGTGTGTAAACTTGATTATTTTATTGTATTATTTGGTACAGATTTTGAAAGGTTTTACACACTGACCGTTCCCATATACACATTTTGCTGGATGTCTGTCTGTTGCCCTGAGGCCTTGATTGATTCAGTTATTAATGCAGTCGATGTAGGTTTTGTGTTTACAGTATGCAGACTTCAACCATCAATGCAATTGATGAATATCGGAAAGTTTAAGGGTTACTATACCATTTTTAGGTACATATTTGACAAGATTCCTTTGTGTCAACCTGTGAAAGTTAAACTGCTATGCATTGTGCATCTTTATGGTTTGTACCCTACATACAAAGCATCAAGTCATTGATCTTGCTATGTATGCAGCAAGTAGGTTTTTTTTTTTTTCCCCCATTTTTACCCTATCCATGGTGTTATTCAGGTGTACCTTTGGTCAAATGATCTTCTGCAGGCTTGACACATGCACTGTATCTGTTTCAGTCATTGATGCATTGTAATTGGTGTCCACATTATGGTGTCATTTTGTTAGCCAAGTCCAAAAATTAATTTAGTACAAAGTTATGGATCCAACACTTTGAACCTAACATTCAGCCATTTTTGGACAACCATTCATTGTAGGGGCAATATCGGTGTACAAGCTTCGCTGAGGCCTGTACGCTGATAGTACCCCTACAATGAATCGTCCACTAGTGTATGGTATGCATTCATATTTGTTTTGTTACTGGAACATTTTTGCTTGCTGATTTTACTATGCGGTGGACGGTTTGAATCTCGAACTTCCAGAAGGCTATTCCACTCCAAAATTTTTTTTTCGTTCGATTTTACCATGGGGTGGACAGTCTGAATCTCGAACTTCGAGATAGGCTATCCCACCCTCAAAATTTTTCGTTCAATTTTACCACACGATAGAAAGCCTCCATTCATATTTCTCTCTAATCCACACATCACTTTCAAACCAACCACACTGTTATATCTTCATTTTATATTTATTTATTCATTGTTTCATGGCTGCCATTTTTTTTTTACATGATACAGAAATAAAGTATTTCATCAAGGACATGCTGGTGTTAAAGCCTTTTCTAATCCTGCCCTCATTCACATATATGCATGCAAATGTACAATGCTCATATTACAACATAATTCAATTTCAAATGTATTTACAGACAGTGGGGGTGCTATGCCGTGTGCATTGTGCACCAGGCCAGGTGCACTATGCACGACTTTGGCAGCAAGTTGGAATAATCAGGTTGATGATTTTTTTCCCCCCAACTTACTCCCAAAGTTGTGCATAGTGCACCTGGCTGAACCCCTCCAGGTCCACTATGCACACAGACTTAAACAGAGCCATGGGGGGGTGTGAAACTTCCATCACAAATAGCTCCAACATCCAAAAGTAGCATGTATATCCTCCACAAACATGCACACTAAAATACCTGTTTTGTTCACCTTGGACATAAGTTACAGCTATCTTCCTTTCCCTACATCAAACAGACACCCCCCCCTTATTTTTTGCCTATGAAAAAAAAAAAAATATACATGCACAAAACATGACTGAAGAAAGAAAATAAAGGGTGGGAGTTTCCCACCATGCAGTATACTTGTCTTGTACTCTCAGAAACAGACACCAGTTGATGTACACATACAAGATCCAGTTTATCCCTACAGCCCAGGAAAGAGAATTGGTTAACAGAGATGCATGGGATGAAATAACTTGGGGGAAAACGGAACATTTGGGGAAAAGTGCCAGTTTCTGGAGTCCTCCTTAAAACATACATACAGGGATAGATGGAAGGTACACTGAAATGCTAAAAATAGCACTGAGATAAGAACAAGCAAAAGGATACAGAGCAGAGAAGTGGCACAATCAGGACTGAGGGAGGTACTGGAATGCAAATGGTTGTGAACAGAATGTGTTGGAACAGCTGTGGGAATGGTCGGTTAAATCAGAGAGCTACGACAGAGTCTGGAAGGTTTGGGCACTGGAGGTAATACAAACTAGTTACTGTAAGTTTGAAGAGTGCCTATGTGTGGAGGTGGAACAGGGTAGGCAGCAGAGCAGATTGTTACACCTGACCTAGAAGGTAATGCAAAAGATGACCTCTGGAAGACAAAAGATCAGGACATAAGCAAACTCTTGATAAGGAAATAGCACAGAGAACTGGGGCTGTCAGCAAAAGAGAAGTACAGAAAGTCAGGGAGGTGAACTGAACAGTATGCATATGGAGAAGCGCAAGAATGAGACGCTATTTAAGAGATGAGAAAGGGAGTGGATGGTTTGAAGTTTGTAAAATGGAATATGTTGGAGGGAATGAAAACTGGAAAGAAAATATATAGATAAAGACAGGTTTGAATACAACAGCAGCAACTGGAGTAAACTACTTGTATCGTTACCAGGGTGTGGTTCAGTCAGCCCATAGGGGCTACAATCAAGTCACAGTTCAGCCCACTGTTACCTACTTCAGATGCCCTAACCCACTCTGCAGTGAAACCTTCACAGTACAGCCCACTGTGACCTACTTCAGATGCCCCCTAACCCACTCTGCAGTGAAACTGTCACAGACTGTCTAGTGACTTACTTCAGATGCCCTAACCCACTCTACAGTGAAACTGTCACAGACTGTCTTGTCTTTCTCAGTGATGATTTGCACCATGAAACCTGCATGGCCAGAACTCTACTGGAAAAGACAGTCACACATCTCAAGGGGGTTGCTCCTGAGGTTACAGACTTGACTGTCTTCAGTGATGCATGTGCGGCACATGACAAAAGCTGCCCACTCTTTCATCTGGCCAACACTGCAGGTCCAGTAAAGGTGCATAGGGGCTATTGTGGTTTCCAGACCCAGGAAAAGCCCCTGTGATGCCTGTGGAGGGGTGGTGAAACGAGCAGTGGATGAAGATGTACTGGCAGGTGAGGTCATCGTTCAGGATGCTGCAGCCATGACAGCTCATTGCAAGGAGAACTTCACCCTACCACCAGAGCCACCCACAGATGGGGCATGTGTTCACACAAGACGGTCTTTCACCCTCATCAGCACTGCAGAAATAGATCGTTTTCATCATCAAATCTCCATACTCTACTTGGAACATGAGCCATTCACAGTGTGTGTGGTTTGGGAAATGACTGACTGACTGACACTAATATATTGTCAGATTAACTCATGGTTGTACTGACATGGGAAACATCATTTGGTGAAGAAATCTGACTTGTTGCTGTCCTTTTTGTCTAGAAAACAAATCAAAAGGATGTGAAAATGAAGACTGTGTGCAGAAATGGGAAACACACTCAAACTGAAAACCCCCCAGCCGTTGAACTTGTCTAAACTCCTGGCACAAGATGGCAGTGATCCCCAACATGCATCCAGCTCTCAGCTGGTTTCAGAACCCCATCTTGCACATGACACCCAGTCTGGGACTGACATGGAACCTTCACTTCTCTGTGGTGCTGAAGCTAACCCTAAACCCATTCCTTCCGCTCAGCCACTGAAAGGTCCATGTTCTTCAGGACCCTGTACAGGGAGATAGTTGAGTGCACTTCATTTCCAGAGCTACTGGCAGCTGCTGAGAAAACCACTTGTCAGACTACCCTGTGCCTGTTGGCTTGGAAAGAACAATTGTTGAAGTAGATGGTACATGTACAGTGGACATAACTGCACTTGGTTTCAACCCCAGCTGATGTACCAGCAAATCCCTACCCAGTACTAACAGAAGCTGATGGAAACTGCACCTCGTTGCCAGAGTAGATATGCTTTATGGCAAAGAAACATTCTATTTGCACATCAGATGCAGAGTTGTCATAGAGATGACACCGAACAAGGCATTCTACAGCAGAGGAGAGAGAACATGAAAAAAGAAAACGAGACCCCAGACATAGGTGCTTGGCGTGCACTGCTGGCAGAAAGTTCTGGTCTCACTCCAGATGATGTATCAAAAGAAGCTACTGAAGCAACCTTTGACAGAGACGTGATGGAAGTACATCTCGAAGGTGTGAACATGGGGTTGTGGCTGTTAGCGGCTGCAGCCAATGTTCTAAAGGCTCCAGTTCCATCTTTTAATCCAAACAAGGGTTGGCCACTGTATGTGCACCTGAATAACCGCACTTTGTTCCCCTGCACCTCAAGTTCTGCCCCAACTTGCAGCATCTTGTGTTCATCGACTCACGCAGACACAGATCAGCATTACTGGACGCCCAACCACTTCGTGTCCCTGATGCCACTCACTCGCAGTGGCCAAACTGTCACAGTTGAAAAGGACCAAAGTGGTGGTCTCTACCCATAGAGAAACTTCTCTGTCTGGAATATTCTCTGTTTTGTCTTCTCTGTTTCTGGTTCCTATACAGTCAGCTGGATGGGAGAAGAGTACTTTGCAAAGGTTGACATCATCTTTGTAGACATCAAGTCAGTACTCATCAACTGCATGAAGCGGGAAAGGGTCTTTTCTACTTTCCGTCCAGACCAGACACAAGCCTTGAGAGTGCTCACATCCTCAGAGAGTGCGTGGACCTTGATCTTGTTCCAGAAGTGGCACCCCACAGAGACTATATTACAGGCTTAAGGCACCTTGAGTGACTCAGTGTGTTAATTGGACTTCAAACTAACAGAAGTTTAGGATTTTATTTCTGCACAGCCTGATGAAACAAAACTTATTCTTACACGATTTTATTTGTTCAATAACATAGTATTTATTTACGCATGTGCTTTTAGATCTTTGCATGCTTTGCATTACCGCACCCCAAATTTTTGTACATAAATCAGAAGTTGAAAGCTTATTTAAAGTACTGGTTCATTCTGTCCTCCTCACCACTCCATTCGTTTTAGTAAAGACACAGTTTAGCTCTGATTTGCTGATTTGCAAGAGGATTGCATTTCCAACCTGCAAGAGGATTTGTTTGTGATCAACAGGAAGGATACAACTTGAAAATGGGAAAAGATGAGTCAGATCATTTCTCTTTAAGAAGGGTTTATTTGTGTGTGCATGCCCACACATGTGTGTGTGTGTGTGTGTGTGTGTGCGTGCACGCGTTTCTGTTCTTCAAAGCGACAATAACGAAAAATCATAAAGTGGCTTAGTTTATAATCAAACCTATGTCACTGTGCAATGAAATAAGTTACAACAAAGACACAGGTAACATAACGCATTACCCGTACTGTAGTATTACACAGTCTCAGAATCATGCAAGAGGCCATTTCTTTCACTTTAAATTTCATTTCATTCACTTGATGTTTTAAGACAAAGTGTGTTGGTTCTAAATATTGGACATAGAACATTATGTACCAAGTATACAAGCTATATAATCATCTTTTAGAATAACATGTAATTACAAATC
Source organism: Conus betulinus (assembly GCA_016801955.1). NCBI lineage: Eukaryota > Metazoa > Mollusca > Gastropoda > Neogastropoda > Conidae > Conus > Conus betulinus. The sequence continues at coordinate 23,290 of JADBJO010000730.1, forward strand.
TGGTATCATTTGAATAATAATGTTATTCATAAAAACATTACAGATTTTGTAGTGAATCCTATCAGATACCAGACTCTTTCTGCATTGCAACCATCTTCAGATTATCATTTGTTGCTGTGTCACATGCAACATGATTTATGTATAGTTTTGGAGAGAAAAAAAGACCAGTAAATGTTAAGCTTAATTTTCATATTTAAGGAGGAAACGCATCTTTTCCTGTGTTGATTGTGTGAAAATTAGTATAGTGTGTTGAAACTGTATTGCTTCTTTTCATGTTGTTTGTGATTAATTTTTGTCCGTTACTTTTCTGTCGCAACCAACATACATTAATGTCAAAAAAGGAAACAGTGTTTATTGAGGTGAATGTAGATTCTTTACAGATACCTCTGAAATAAAGATAATGGCATGTGAATATTTGTCTGTTGCATATTAACTTCACAAGAAAAAACTTTAACATCTGAAATGTGTTGTGTGTGTGATAGTAGACCAGACAGACAGGTTTAAAAACCAAATTAAACATACGATTATTTTCCAAACATGTTTGTCAGGTAATTGAATCTAAACAGATAATACAGAGTTTAGCTATTATTACTGAATTTTATATGTGTTTTTTAGTCCACTGTCACACGCGACATTTTGTCACTTTTGAAATGGATGATGAGATTTCTCAGGTATAACAAGAACTATCTTTTGACGTGCAATTTCTCCAAGTGGATAACTACCACTTGCTGTCACATGAAAATGAGAACTGAAATCTTATTTTGAAAATTTTTACTCCTCATGTCCCATTTCCAGCTTCATCTTTTGAGAATGTCTCATATCAGATTAATTCAAACAGTGACACCTTTCGGTTTCAGGCAGATTAAACAAGACTGCGGAGTGCACCTGCCATTCCGCTCACTTCATCTCCATCACATGACACTGTCCCACCATCGCTACAGATGCATCTCAATGCAGATGACCACACCATAAAATGACTCTGTCCAACCATTGGCTACAGACGCTTCTCAATGCAGATAACCACACCATAAAATGACACTGTCCTACCATCGCTACAGATGTATCTCAATGCAGATGATCACACCATAAAAAATGTTCTGACCAATGGCACTGTGCAATCAACAGCTTGTTGACAGATTTCTTGTTGATAAATTATTACCGCCTCCACACAAGATTTTAAGAAAACTAGCATGCTAGTAATGCTATCAACAGAAGTGAGTGATGAACAGGCACAGTAAAGACCCACAACAGGACTACAAATGGTGGCTCCCAGTTCAAAAGTAGAGCCAAATTTGATTTTAGAAAAGGGCAAAATGACCTGCATTAAAAAATCCAAAATGTAGGCAAAAATTGAGACACTTCCTGACCCCCCCCCCCCCCCCCCCCCCTTCCTCACCTCACCCCCACCCTGCATCTGCGCACGAAAATGTGAAGACTTACCAGAACAAGGACCACACAGTGGAGACAGAGAAATGGCCTACCACACTGAAACAATGTAAAGATTTTTTACCAGAACAAGGACCACACAAAGGAGACAGAGAAATGCCTAGTCAGTACCAGAACAAGGACCACACAGTGGAGACAGAGAAATGGCCTAGTCAGTACCAGAACATGGACCACACAGTGGAGACAGAGAAATGGCCTAGTCAGTACCAGAACAAGGACCACACAGTGGAGACAGAGAAATGGCCTACAGTACCAGAACAAGGACCACACAGTGCAGACAGATAAATGGCCTAGTCAGTACCAGAACAAGGACCACACAGTGGAGACAGAGAAATGGCCTAGTCAGTACCAGAACAAGGACCACACAGTGGAGACAGAGAAATGGCCTAGTCAGTACCAGAACAAGGACCACAGTTTCAGTTTCAGTTTCATCAAGGAGGCGTCACTGCATGCAGACTAGTCCATATAAGCTACACCACATCCGTTAAGTTTTTTTTTGAGACCACACTACACATGATTTGAAGCTGATGGATAAATGAATTAACAACAAAGATGAGACAACCGAAGAAGAGGGTCTTGTGGCTACGACTCGGCGGATGTCTGACCTATGCATTAGCCCAACGCGCTGGTCAGACCTAGAGTGCCTACCTACCATTTTTCTTTGTGTGTGTGTGTGTGTGTGTGTTCAGTGGATGTACACGTGTGCCTATGATGTGTGTGTGTGGGCGCATGTGTGTGTGTGTATGCGCGCGCAGGCATGTGTGCACGTTTTGTGTGTGTGTGTGTGTGTGAGCACTTGTGTGTGTGTGTGTGTGTGTGTGTGTGCGTGTGTGTGCCTGCATGTATGTGCGCGTGTGCATGCGTGTGTGCTGAAGTACGTGTGCGTACGTGTGTGTGTGTGTGTGTGTGTGTGTGTGTGTGTGTGTATGTGTTTTGTGTGTGTGTGAAACTGAAACTGAAGGACCACACAGTTGAGAAAGATATATGGCCTTGTCAGTGTGACAGAAAAGAGGGAACTGGCAGCAGAAGACATTCCCCCGGGTGGGTGTAAGGTTGGGGAGCATAGGAAGGGAACAGAATGGAAGCAGATGCACAGAAAAGAGAAACCATGGACTCACACACTGAGGCTGAGCGAAGATGTGCAGGAAAACAGGGAAGAGGAAAATAACTGGAACTACTGAAGAAAGGGAGAGAGAGTAGCTCTTCCCTCCTGTTTAAAAGAAAAGGGGTTGAATAAAGGAAATATGTAGGAGAGGCACAGAAATGTCAGGTGATCTTGGTGGGGTAGGGTGGGCACCAATGACACATTATTTAACTCCCCACCCAACAGTCCACTTTCTTCAAAGATTTTTTTTTCCACATCTGTAAACTCTCTAACAACAACTGTCAGTTTTCTTGACAAGTCTGGTACTAAGTTAAAAAAAAAAAAAAAAAAAAAAATCAAAACAAAACAAACAAAGAAACATACAAACAACAACAACACACACACACAAAAAAAGAAAAAGCTAATAACACCTATGAGAAGAATAAACACATTACAACACTACCATTATTTGCCTGCTGAGCATTGCAGCCAAACTACTGCACTTCAGATTCTGTGGTGGCAATCCAAAAGGTGTTGTAAAACATTCAGACATCTTGATGCAAAACAAAATGAATAAATTGCTACATTGTTTATATAAAAAAAAGGCTTTACTGACAGACAGTATGACTTTCTTCCCATACTACAGCCAACTACACAGTTTTTTAGGAGCTGTCAAACATCTACAGGGAAAACGGTCGCAGTCTGAAATAAGATTGCATCCTGTAAATGATTAGATTGTGAAAAAGCCACAATCCACAAAAGACCTAATCCTATGATAGCTGAACAGTTGACATGCTTCAGGTGGATAATAAGACCCAATCCCATAATTGAACAGCTGACATCCTTCAGGTGGACAAGACCCAATCCTGTGATAACTAAATAGCTGACATACTTCAGGTGCATAAGACCCAATCCTGTGATAACTAAATAGCTGACATACTTCAGGTGCATAAGACCCAATCCTGTGATAACTAAATAGCTGACATACTTCAGGTGGATAAGACCCAATCCTGTGATAACTAAATACCTGACATACTTCAGGTGGACAAGACCCAATCCTGTGATAACTAAATAGCTGACATACTTCAGGTGGATAAGACCGAGCTGTGCTGATGGTGCCAGGCATTCTGATGGATTGTTCTCTCCCACATCAGATCAGAGAAACTATAACAATAACATGTCAAAAAAAAAAAAAAAAAAGAAAAAAAAAAAAAAAAAAAAAAAAGAAAAGCACAAGAATCCATAGGCAACTAGACTGCAGAGAGGACAGCTAGTGTCCACCCTTGACAGGGGGTACAATGTTTACCACATGGTCCATATCCCCCCCCCCCCCCCCCCCCCCCCCCCCCGAAAAAAAAGAAAACAATATGATAAAAAATAATCTAAAAAAGATTGAAATGCTGGCAAGTTATACTGGGTAAGAGTGACTAGAATATCACCTTAATGGTCCAACCATCTGATATTTCCCATCCAAATTCAAATTTACCACAACTAAAAACACTGTGTCCTTTATCATTTTGCTTGCCATTTCATTTTGTTCTTTTCAGGCACGGTATTCTCCTTGTCTACTCTTCTATGTCAATGGAAGACTCTCCATTAGCTGACTGGGCTCCGCCTGTATGTTCCTGGCCTGACGGGGATCCACCATCTTCACCCCTTTTCCTTATTCCCTTCCCTTTCCATCACCATCCACTCTCTCCCATCTCTACCCTTCACATTAAAAAACACATCTTCCATGATGGCAAGTTGAACTCAATTCTGGGGGTGGAAAAGGCTCGGCACCATACCAGTATTTTGAACTTGGGGGGGGATAAATGTCGTGGACACCTACCAATCATGTTCTGCTTATCTTGCAAAAAAGTCATGCGTTCTGTTTGTGCATCTATGCCTGTGCATCAGTTGTTGAGTATGGTCACCATGGACTTGAAACACAATTCCTTTCATGACAATAAAGCAGTAGCTATAATCAAACATGAACGAACAAACATGGGAAGAAATGATGTGGCAAGAACATTAAGATTTGGTGCGCGATCGCAGGTCATGATTTCTATCTGTGGATGGCAGAATAACATGCATGCAGGTATTTTCAGTATTTGTCTTCTACACCCTTACCTCATTCCTGAGGCACTGTGATCTCCATGGAGCGGACACTGGGGCTGGTGGAGGAAGAACATCATCCAGAGGATGAGGGGGACCAGGCACCAGTGGTGCCCGTGCCCATGGACGTGGACATGGCATCAGTGGCAAGATGTTCAGAGTGGGTGTCTGTGGTGACAGCAGAAGGGAGGGGTTGTTGCTGTGGTGAAGACTCTGGTTCCTCATCTGGCAGACTGGTGGGTGGGAGGAGTTCTCTCTGGTTGACGACCCTCACCAGGCCACCTGACAGTGGCAGGACAGCACACATCTGCTCATGTGGGGTTGGCAGCGACACGGCGCTGGTCAGGCTGCCAGAAGTCCTGGATCTTCTTGTGGCCAGTTTGATGCTCTTCTTCCAGTTGATACTAGACCTCCAATCGCTGACAGTTTCTAGGACAATCTGTCAAATTTGTAAGAATAAGATGTATTTTTGTCCATTGTCAGTATTGCCCAGACAGGTTTCCTATCCCTATTCAATGTATACATGCACACATATAGTTACCTGAATGAAAGACGAACGATACAACAACAATATGGAATAAAACACGATGGTGTTTTCATGTTTGTTGTCTGAGACCCAAAAAAGTTCACTAGGTGTGTGACAACCAACTTATTCATGCCACATACATTCCCCTGTTTGATGCAAACATGCTGTATACCCCATGATACTGACACTGCATGTGGACATATAGATATCCTTTTATCATACTATAATACAGATGCTTGTAAGCCCTATATAGGAACACTGTCACTAGTGATGCAAAAAGTATTCATGTTTAACATTTATGAACAGCTAGAGTGTGTGCAGATGAGCACATATGTGCACACAGACACAGAGATAAAAGTGGATTCAATAGGTGATGAGTCGCCCGTCACTGTCCAGTCATCTTTGTCAAACATCAGTCCTATTAATAACTAATAGATAGATACATGTACATTCATCAAGTATCAGTCCTATTAATAATCAGTCAATAAATAAATGTACATTAATCAAATATCAGTCCTATGAATAACCAATAGATATATAAATGCACATTAATCAAATATCAGTCCTACTGATAACCAATAAATAAATAAATGCACATTAACCAAACATTAGACTACCTTTTCAATCATCAATTAAGCTGAATATTTTCAGTTGCTATTGGAGGGGGGAAGGGGGGCAAGGGAGGGTAGACATTTTTACATGAACCCCGATCAATGGCATTTTCTTCCATACCACAGATGGCTGGGCATTGTGAGCTCAGCCCGGTTCCCTTGCAAACCACAAGTAATTGTGCATTGGTTATTTGTGTGCATATCTCAGAGTCCTCACCCAAGACGACAAAAAATTTCAAATGTGAAGCCATTAACGAACACCCGGGGTACAAGGGCAGCTTGGTAATGTCGATGTCTCTCAGACTGTGCTGGACACACTATTGGCCGCCTGGTGTACGTGAACACTCCTGCACAGGTGCACAGGGTAGACCCCCACCCCCTTCCCCCAACACAGTCTGGAAGCTCTACATGATGTTACTTACCTCTGCCAACAGTCTTGGCTGTGGAAAAGTCTGGACAGCCGTGGCCTTGTTCATTCTTTTCACCAGTCCTGGCGGAGCCTCAGCTGTTGGTTCACTGGATGAATGCCGGGGTAGTACTGCTACTTTGTCACATGACAGCTGCAGCTGGTGAATATCAGGCAGTCACTTGCTGTGGGAATGTCCAGCGCCTCTCTGTGGGTCTTCTGTCAGCCATACTGAGAGCGTAGTCCTCGCACTTTCATCAAGCTTCCTAGAAACAGAGTGATCATAAGCCACAGTTACTACAGGTTCAAATCATTGCCTACTCATGCTACAACTTGCCCTTACCATTTTGACACATAGTCTATGCTGTCCCTACAAAATGATAATAATCGTATTAGTCACATCATTCAAAAACAAAACAAAACAAAACCTCACTTTTTTTTCTCCTCAAAAACTGAGTACAGAATCAGCCACTGAATAGGAGTGTGACATCCATGACATAACTCTAATACATCTCTATCTGACTCTCATGATCTGTGTCCAACTTCTTGGTTGTGAAGCATGTTGATGGAAAACATAAAATCACTTATGCAAGGTTTTGAAAAGACAAGGACCTTTGAAGTCTTCTTTACCCTCTTGTGCTGTCTTGGTTCATATCATCAAGGAAAACTGAACAGCTTGCATTTGTAAGGTAAAGTGCAGTGAGGTAAGGTGAGGTGAGATGAGGTAAGGTATGGTAAGCTAAGTATGGCAAGGTAAAGTAAGGTAAGGTATATCAAGGCAAGGAGAGGTAAAGTAAGTGAGGTAAGGTATGGTAAGGTAAAGGTTGCTTATAGCCCACCGGACCGCAAAAGGCCACATCAGGGCTGTCACCACGTTGAAGTCAAACTCACAAGTCATTACAAAAAACAAAAAAAAAACAAAAAAACAACAACAACAACAAAATCACACAATCTTGTAAAATACACCTAAAAACATGCCTGAAACTTCATTAAAAATCTTTGTTCCATAAAATCTGACATCAGATGACAAATATTAATCTCTTTCAGCCTGCAGTAAAACTAAGGGTGTTAACACCAACCAAAGTTGAAAATTATACCAGAGGCAGTGATAACTACCAACATTATACCTATTGCAATCATCAGCTTCATTTTTTCACCAACAATGAATACTGCTTTTTCTAGTACTGCTATTTATAGTGGAAGCCCCCCCCCCCCCCCCCCCCCCCCCCCCCCCACCCCCCCCCCCCCCCCCCCCCCCCCCCCCCCCCCCCCCCCCCCTTTTTTTTAAATTAAAATAATTGGAGATGTACAAGCGCATAGAAAGAGGGCAGTGCACAGAGTTTTATCCGCATAGTCACATGTAAATCTCTGATTATCACAATTATGAATGGTTGCAGTTGCCGTAAACTCAGAAGGAAAATGAAGAAACACACGAACTGTGTTTATCACAGCTGCTGCCATAAACACAATGATAAGCAACTGAAACAGGAAAAAATGAATATCTATACCATTTTTGCTGCACTTGCACTTATTGCAGTTTTATCCTAAGCTCAAAAAGAGACGCACTTCCCATGGAGAAAAGAAGTACATAAACACAAACACACAGATTAGTAAGTCAAGAAGGTAAGCCCTGCCCCTCATCTCTCCAACATCAAAATCCCCCACCACACCCCACTCTTCACACACACACACACACACACACACACACACACACACACACACACACACTCACTCACATGGTAAGCACAATCACATGTCAAAAGAAAAGAAAATTTAAAGTGGGTAATTGTGGAAGGTAAATCAAGCGATATATCAAGGTCAATTTCCGCACTGTTTTCAGTATCACTTTTCAGAATCAGTACATACTGCTCCACATCACATCTAAATTTTACCAGTTTGAAGAATACCTGACTTTTTGGTGGCATATTTTTCCAACCTGCATAATTCATAAACATAGAACTTAGCCAGCAAAATCAACAAACCCATTGTTTTATCTGTAGTTTGTTGCCCCGATATGCCAAAAAAGAATCAAACGTCTCTCAAAAGAAAACTATTCACAGTGTGGGCATTATCTGTAGTCTGTTGGTCTGAGATGCCAAACAGAATCAAACGTCTCTCAAAAGAAAACTGTTCACAGTGTGGGCATTATCTGTAGTCTGTTGCTCTGAGATGCCAAACAGAACCAAACGTCTCTCAAAAGAAAACTGTTCACAGTGTGGGCATTATCTGTAGTCTGTTGCTCTGAGATGCCAAACAGAATCAAACATCTCTCAAAAGAAAACTGTTCACAGTGTGGGCATTATCTGTAGTCTGTTGCTCTGAGATGCCAAACAGAATCAAACATCTCTCAAAAGAAAACTGTTCACAGTGTGGGCATTATCTGTAGTCTGTGCTCTGATATGCCAAACAGAATCAAACATCTCTCAAAAGAAAACTGTTCACAGTGTGGGCATTTGTTACGCAACTGTCTCCAAAGATCCTGCCAGAAAGAATAGACCATCTCACAGTCCCAGAAAAAGGAGTTCAACTGAGTTTCTCGACTGCATTGGTTACAAACTGGAGAGTCAATCAACTTTCTTTTATACAAATATTCCTCTGTTGGCAGATCCATGTAGCAGTCTCATCTGGAACCACCTTAACTGAATGAATGAATCTTTTATTTTAACATGTTTTCACCATAATCGGTGATATTACATGGAGGAACTGTGTCACTGACACAAATAATCCACTGATTTACAGATTTGGTCAGCATATTAAAAAAAAAAAAAAAAAAAAAAAAAAAAAATTTTTTTTTTTTTTAAAAACTGTGCAATGAGATAATTATTCTATCTACAACCGAACTTTTTGTGGGTAAAAATTTACCGCACTGCTCCTTTCAGCCATTTGCAATTTGTATTCATTCGCCGGGTCACATGTTTTTCAATGGAAACAAAACCAGGAGCAGACGATGTCAGAAAGGAGAAGAACCGTGTTTATTCATGTCTATCGTTCTTCACATCCTCACAAATGACTCTTAGAATCAACACGAGCAAACTGTAATGAAAAACATTTCCGATTGGCCTTGTGGTGAACAATTATTGCCTTTAAGACATGTACGAGACACTGCTTAACAGGAAAGTGCCAACTGTCACGTAGACACATAACAGAGATGCTCCTACTGTTCCGTTTCCCACCACTTCAGTGGAATTTCTATTGATTCCACTGTCACCACTGACGCCACCGTGGAGATGTCCAAAATCACATCTGACATTTTTGTTTTACATGAAAGAAAGTAAAACCAATCATAAGCAAATTACAAATTAAATTGGCTTTAAATTCTTATGCCTTACGATGTGCGGACTGTGACAGAGGGGGCGTCTCAAAGGTCAGTTACTTCAATAACTGTAAACTCAAGGTCAGTTGAAGAGTGCAACCTGTATGAGCAGTTGGAAGCCCTGGTTGTCACAACCAGCTGTGATGGTTATGAACTGCCAGCAGAGTTTCCTACGAGTACGACCATTGTTGATGTTGCAGGCATAGTGGACAGGACAGCTCTGTCACAAACCGCCCACTGCTCCAGCCAGTCTCTACCCTTGTAACAACAGCAGATGGCAACTGCTTACCGGGGGCACCGAGTGTCCTTGTGTTTGGACATGAGGAGTGCCACACAGAACTTCACTGCAGAATTGTAGTAGAAAGGGTGAAGAACTTCCACAACTATGTACATGGGTATGCAGTGGGTGACACTGAGGCAGAGGGACAGAAAGTGGCTGCCGCTGCTGCTGTTGTGGCAGAGGGCTCAGGTCTGTCAGCCGACACAGTTTTCTGTTCATGAAACTGAAGTCATTCTCAGAGCTGAAATCCTCCACCTCATGAGGTGGATGAGGAGCTGCTGCTGCTGCCAATGTTCTGGCTGGGAGATTGTTCAACACACAAACAGAACCCTCACTCCTGTTCAGCCTACTTCAATAACTCCTGGCCACATCCTCTGGACCAGCTATAGGGATGACATGTTCCCCCCAATCACTGGACCTCAAATCACTATGCCCCAATGCTGCCCATGACAGATTCAAGCAGAGAAGTGTGTGTCAATGAGGGCGACAGTGAGCCTGCCTCAGACTCTGAATGCCCCACTTTCTCAGAGCAAGACAACATGGGGCAGTCTGGCAGTTTCAGCTCTGCTTCTCTCAGTCTGGAAAGACAAAGAGACTGGAGAGTTCTATGTTGTTGACTGACATGGAAAAGAGTATGTGGCCAAGATTGAGTACGCAAGTGTTGATGTTGCCACTCATACTGACATGGCGGGGCTAAACGTCATGGCTGAAACCAACAACAGTGGGGACTACTTCTGGCCACAAAAAGAAGACACTGCCAATGAGCCTATCTCAGAAGTGAAGAGAAAGGTGTCCCTTGAATTAGACTTGGGCAACAGCATACAGAGAAAACAACTCCACTATATGAAATGATTAATATGATAGTTGTTTGCTCTGTGTGCTGTTGGAAAAGAATGATGATGAATGAGGGTGGCTGGATGGAATTTAGTTTAATGTCCCGTCACACAAATTGGGGATTGAAGACATTTGAATAAGATTTTATTACCACCGAGATGTCATCATGACAGACAGACTGACAGAGAGACAGAGAGAGAGAGAGAGAGAGAGAGAGAGTAATAAAAGAAATTGAGAGAACCAAAAAGGGGGATGGGAAGAGAATTAAATGATATAAGGAGAAAGCAGAAAAGAAACAAAAATATGGCCTAACTGGATGATCTGTAGTGCTCAAAGATGAAACCAAAATTAACAAGTTATTAATTATGCTCAATGAGATTTTTTTTTACTACAATATATGTACATTAAAGTTTAAACGACAGTTATTGTGAAGCTGTCTTTTCTGATTTGCTTTCAAACAAAGGAATGATCTCTGACAGAACCTTGTAAACTTTTGGGTCAGTCAGACTGCAGCATTGTGCAAAGTTTTCTTGACCACTTATGACAGTTCTGTAATTCAATATCAAGTTCTTCCAATGAGCACTTAAAAATGGTTTTCCCCCAAACATGTGGACTGCAGTGGCTTATTATACCAAAGCAACCGAGTCAGGGATTTTCCCTTCTATTTTCAACATTTGACTGACTTGAAAACGAATAACTAAGTATGGCTTGACCATCTTGTTTGATTTTGAAACTGATTTTATTTATGCTTTTATTGCATTTTTGTCTACTGTTGTTAAAAAAAAAAAAGATTCCACTGTTCTTTTCATGTCCAACTGAAAAGTATCATAACTGACACTTGTCCATTGTTTCAAGAATTTAATTTAACAAAAGACAAACTGCTTGTCTTTTTCTTTGAAATGAGCAGGCTGACTTGTTTTATGTTCCTTAGCAGCTCTAGTGGATGTTTACATGACACACAGAATGTACAAACATGACCTGGTGTCAGACGCGATGATGAACATGAAAACTCTACCTCATTCTTCACTTACAAACTGACTGAACTATTTAGTTTCAACATTATCTTTGTAATATCATCCAGCATTCCAGAAAGCCCCAGTTCACAACCCTTGCTCTGCTATTACTGTACTGCTGTAGACTTTTCATGTCATCAGAAAAAAAGTATAATACAAGTACCTTTTTCATGCTATTTTCATGCATGTGAAAGACAAACTTAAAAAAAAAAAATTACAGAAATTTTTATCTGTTTCCAGTTTTGAAATTCCATGACCAGAGTCCCATTTTTTGCATGACCTTTCGGCACCGTCTTATACACCTGTCAGAATGTAGCCATACTCTAATTCACTGATCTCCCTCCAAACCTTGTTTCATGTAAACAATATCAAACCCTGGCAGAAATGAATTTGAAACTCTTCAAACTAATAGAAAGAGTTCAAATAATGATGAAATTGACCTTGATGAATACTTTGTGGGATGCCAAGCGTTTGCACACGTTTGTTTACATTGCTGAATAATTCATTCCATACCCCACACCAGCTTCACATGTTGTGAAAAAGAAAAAAAAAAAAGCAGACAAAACATGTTTCCCTATATGTACGGTTTTATTTATATTTATTTTTAAAAAAGGAGGAAGATTGCAGGACAGAGTGGGGAGGTGTGGGTGTGGGAAACAGGAACAGGATCAGTTAAGAACAAAAAAGCAGAAAACTGATTTCACCATGAATCATAGCAATGAGAGACATGAAAAAAAAAAGTTGAAAAAGGAGTGGCCTGTATGCAAATGGCACAAGACTGTCTCTTCTTTACAGCCGCCTCAGAAACATGGTAAAAACTCTTCTAGGTTTGGACAGATTTTGTACAGTTTGTTATCAGTCTGCCAGTTCCATTCATCTTGCCAGAGGACTTTGAAATAAGCCTGTATTTTGGGTTTCAGATCAGCGTGAGGGATAGTCAATCTACTCAACTCTTTCTTTGAGGCACTCTTACCAAATTGAGCAACCAACATGTTGCCTGAAAAGAACACTCTTTTACACTAAGAAAAAAAAAAACAACAAAAAAACTAACCTTCAAGTTGTCAGTGCAAAGCAGGCAGCTGGTGTGCAGGATGAAGTGAATCCTTGCTGCAGCCACTGCCAGTCTGTACTTCAGTTACAGGATTTGTCCACCCAATCTGTAGTAAAAACAGGAGAAGAGGGTGTCTTGTGATTTCAGCATATGAAGAGCAGGTCTGATCATGCATGCACTCTCCTGTTCACACTACCACCCCTCCCCATCTTACCTCCTCCTTCCATGTACACCTCACCTTGCTCCCCCTCCTCCTGTCTTTCATTCCCACTTATTCTTCCATCCTCTCCCCCCTACCCCCCCACCCCCCTCTTTTATTCTTTTATTTTTCCCCCTTCTACTTCTCCCTCAGCAGCACTGACACTGATGGGTCTCTACACCACTGATAAGTAAAGTCTGGGCATTTGGAGCCACCTTGCCTCCTTTTCACCATGCAATCCACAGGGACACCATTAAAGCTGACATCAATGTTACTGACCTGCATGCAGTGGAGTTCACTTCATTCAAGAAACTGGAGGCAGAAATAAGTTTTGTTGACTATGATTTGTATTTACCACTTCTAAAATTCATGAAGACAGCTTGCAGTTTGATCTCAGGAAAGAGTTTGTGGTGACCAGAATCTGGTGTTAGAAAAACTCCTTAGTATGGAAAACTAGATTTTTTTTTTTTCCACTTCAACCCCCAAAACTTGTGTGGTCTTGTTTATTCCAGCAGAAAGTTCAGCCTGCAACCCTGTATCTCAGGGGAAGGGGTGGGAGTGGCATGTGGGTGAGATGGAGGTTACTGGTGCAACAGTGTGCGACTTTGCTCATAGATTAAAATTGTGAAGTTACAAAATGATAGGTGAAACAGCAAAAAAGGTAAAATGTCAACGTACAGGTGGAAAACAAATTAGGACCTTTCGACACCAAGACGATCGCTTCTCAGAGCACCTGTGGTCAATGCCCCTGGGATGCAGTGACCCTGTAGGCATGCACTTCAACAGCCCTCAACACAGCTTGAATCACTCAAGAGATGTGGTGTGGTCTGGCAGAACCAAGCAAATGGTCGTTACAGACTGTTCATGGAGTCTACAGTCATCACCCGCCTCGGCACCCACGTCCCAAATGGACTGAACACCAAGGAGTGACCGCAGTGTCTTCCAGGCTTATCCTAACAATTTTTGTTTGTCAGTATGTGTGTCACCCTTGTCAGTGTGTGTGAAGGATGCATGTGCACACTAGGATGTGTGTTTACAGTAAGCCTCCCCCCCCTTCCCATCTTACCCCCCTTCTCTCTCTCTTCCCATATCCTTGCTAGTTGTGGTCACTTTCTGTGTACCTGTGTGTGTGTGTGTGTGTGTGTGTGTGTGTGTGTGTGAACCTTTTTTTTTTCTTGTTGTTGCTATCTTCTTCTTCTTTTTGTTTCTGTCTGTCACCAACTCATTCTGATGATGAAGAGAAGACACTAAGTGTTGAAACATCCTAACTTCTTTTCCACCTGTAAGTTGACATTTAACCTTTTTTGCTGTTTCACCTGTTGTGTCAACATGCTGCAGTCCACCTCCAATTCTTTTCACAAAATGATACTTGGTAACCCTGAACCCCACACATATACTTCTGAAGAGTCCAGAAAAAATTCAGTACATTTACTAGGAAAATGAAGATTATTAAGTTACAGGCACAATCTCTACTGAAAGAAAAAAAAATCAATTAAGTGAAATGTATAGACTATCTTCCAAAATTTTTCTGGAACAAGTTCTAATAAACCTTATAATAATATAAAAGTTGCATCAATAATTCACTGGGGTAACAGACTTACGGATACCAGTCTCCTGAATATCTTAAATCAGGCACGAAAAATAAGAGATGTAAGATCAGCGGGCATGACTGCTTTGCCGAAATAAATCAAGATGAAGATAAGGTAGGGTAATGTTGCTTACATAAATACTACAGCCCAGCTGACCGCAAAGGGCCATATCAGGGCTGTCACCGCACTGAAGTCAACTGAAGTCATACAAAAAAAAAAAATAATAAAAAAAAAAAAATTAAAAATTAATTCACACAACCCTTTAAAAAAAATATACATGTTCTAAAAACACACTGGGACTTTGGTTAAAAATTTTTCCTCCGTAAAATCTTAGATCACATGAAAATGAATAATTTCAGCAGTTGAGGGTACTTGAAGTAACGGCTGGCAGTGGTCTCCAAAACAGAAAGGGAGTCCAACAAAATGAGGAAATCTCTTATGGTTCAATTTAGAGACCATTTCAAGAGCCAGGACTATGGCTATCAACTCAGCAGTGTAGATGGAGCTGTCAGTGGGAATGTGTTTAGAACATCTCTGAGAAAGGTCTGTTGCACAATACACAGCAGAGGCAATCTCCTCCTCAGATTTGGAACCACTGATGAAGTTCTTCCAAAGGCTAGAAACTTTGAACACAGTTCCTGTGTGCGCGCATGTGTGGGGCAACACTGTGTGTGTGTGTGTGTGTGTGTGTGTGAGTTTCATATAGTGATGGAACTGGTGATGGTGTGTGTGTGGCTATGGTGTGTGTGTGTGTGTGTCAATGAGCAAGTGTGCATGCGAGTGAGAGTGTGTGAGAGAGTGAGCGAGTGTGAATGCATGTTCTGTGTCAGCATGTGTGTTTGTGTACATGTGTGGTATCGTGTCTGCATTTCCCTTGGCCACATGCCATAATCAGCAATATGCAACAAAGAACTATGTCTTTCATGAAGTGTTCTGAGGCTTAACATAAATTTGAGCCACAGATTAATTAAGGTCAAAATTAATACACATCAAATAGATAACCCGAATAACTGTTTTGAAGGCGTTCTACTGACATAATCATTCAAAATCTAGAAATAATGAGCTTTTCTTTAGCTGACACCAATTCTGAGGCCTTTCCACTCACCTGCTTTTGTTACTAGCTGGTCTACCCGAAATAGTGCCATTCTTTTAATATACTCTGTCAGCTTGCAAGCATCTAGCATGTATCTTGACCAGTATATGAACGAAAAGGAGAATTGACTTTCAGAGACAATAACAATTCTCTGTGAAATTTAATGTTAGCAGTTTATATCTTATATGTTCCCTTAAATCACATTTTCACGACGATATGTCAGTTTCGAACACTAAAAATTCTTGGGATCACCTGTCAAGCACAAGAAAAAAGATAGGACAAAAAAGAAGTTCCAGCCTCATACTCAGTAACCTGCTCAGACTTCATACACAATAACCTGGTCAGACTTCATACACATTAACCTGCTCAGACTTCGTAGACGATAACCTGGTCAGACTTCATACACATTAACCTGCTCAGACTTCATACACGATAACCTGCTCAGATTTCCTACACATTAACCTGCTCAGACTTCATACACAATAACCTGCTCAGACTTCATACACGATACCCTGGTCAGATTCATATCACATGTGTAATATTGCTTGGTTAATGGGAGTACAGCGAAACCACTGCACTGACAGTTTTCTCCTTTCCAGTGATTTTGACACAAACTCCCACTTACTCTTAAAATCTTATCAATATCTTTAAGGGATGGACAGCTGCTAAATTACTGCTTAATAGAATAATACCCTCACACAGGTTCATGCTTATCAAAGTGATAAATGGTGCCCTCATATCTGATGTGATTTTCTGTTAATTTTTTCTCCCCAAACCACCCTCTTTAAATTTTTGTGAAAAGTGACAAAAAGTTTTTTCTCCCACTTGGGATAATAAATGACAATGTATTCGTGTCAACAAGGCAAAAATCAGTCTTATAGCTATGCTAATGTGAAAATCATTCTTCACTGTATTTTGCCCAAGTCAGTCTGAGCGCGCATGTGTATGTGGGGGGTATGTGTGTGAGTACATGTGCGTGTGTGTGTGGGTACAAGTGTGTGCGTGTGCATGGACACGTGTGTGCGTGCATGCGTGCGCGCTTGCATCAATGCATGCGTGCAAGTCGAGCAGCAATTCACATTTCAAAATAGCTCTGTTTATCAGATGCCTGTGTCCTTGGCAGTAACTAACCCCCTCTATTTCTAAACTTTGCTTCATTTTCCGCCCTCAGTCACTCTGTTTTAAAATTTCAAAACAGTAAAATGTGTGCAGTGTTGGTGATAGGAGAGAGGAAGGAAAAGAGTAGTGGAGTGTGGATGGGGGGGACTGATATCATATATATGCTTTTGCTGCCCTCAAGTGAAGAGAGGTCCAAGAATCCGTCATGGACTACTGTTCACTCCATGTAGGTAAGGGGTACTCTTTCTTTTCTTCCCCCAATGCACTGACCATTTGGGGGCTCTGTTAAGTCTCCCATGGCCCCCTGCTGCGCTCCAAACTCAAGCAGTTCAAGCAGGTCATCACTGGGTTTACCACATGGATTGGACTTCATCATGGATGACATAAATTCCCCCTTCTTTTCCTTTAACACACAGCTGCACTGCTCAATCCAGAGGCTGTGTTTATATTCAGCCCTAAGGTCTACCAAATAAATCTCTTCCCCCTTTTATTCTTGGGAGCAGCTGGTAAGTGCTACTGCTAGTGTTGAGTGCAATAGTACCTGGTCTGTGTAAAACACAACCACCCCCCCTAACGCTATTAACAACACAGTTTCCTTTTGTTGTTACATTACAGCTAGGGTTGTACTAATAAAAGTGCTAAGTATATTCCACTCTTGACACCAATAAAGTGTTTTCCATACACTTTGGAGAAGTTTGTTTATAATAAGCACTTGTACATTGACACACACGCACTCTATCTTACTGGGTCAGTCCAGACACTGGCTTGGGGTTTTAGTCAGGATTCTTTCCCAAGCCCTTCAATGGCACCAACTACAAAGACGAGACTGTCACTATCTCTCTGTCAGAGTCGGTCTCCAGGCCTAGCAGTGGTACTGGTGCTACTGTCAAAGCCATCTTTGCCATCGTTATACCGTCTACGGCTGTTCTGTTGCAGTGCTAGGGCTAAACTGTCTCCTATTAACAGGAGGCCCTCGCACTGCTCTGCCACTAGTGTCACCAGTCAGCACAACATAGCCCCTTGAATGCACAACATAGCCCCCTTGCAAACAACATTTACTCTTGTCTAGGTTTCTTTTTAAAGAAATGCTAATGTCTGTTACCTTTCTTTTGCTGGCTCCCTCTTGCTGAACAGACGGTGATGAATCAGACAGATTGTTCATCAGTGTTGGGTGACTGTGAAGCCTGGTATGGCTTGTGAATCTGTCCTGCTGTCAGCAGGCTGACAGGCCAGAAAATGGTTTGGATGCCCTGGAGTTGTTTCTCTCCATGGGCATGCCTCTTCTTGTCCACATGACAGCAGGCTGAGTCACAGAATCAGTATTTAAGGTGTCAGAAACCTTGGACAGATGATTCTATGGAGCTGTGCGCTCCTCACATCTTGATCATGTTCAAGCTTGGAGTAGATCGACGTCACAGGCCTTCCTAGGATGGTCCGGGTCAGGATCAGGACTTGCTTTCTAACTATGCTGGAACTTTCTTAGGTTATTCATGAATAAATGGTTGCCACAGCACTTGCCTATTTCATTCCTAGGAAACAAGCCATCAAGTAGTAGTAGTAGTAGGGACTGGCTTTCATTAGCCTAGACCTCGCGGTCTATCATGTGCCCCCTCTAACATTCTTTACTGTTTTGGGTCAGATGGCATGCTACAATTAATCAATATCTTCATTGCAATCCCATCATTTAAACATAGAACACTTCCCTAAATTTTGAATCATTATCTAGAAAATTCTTCAAACTACTATCAATATCAGGTACAAATTTCATGTTACCAGATAATTCGTTCCTGTGGTTAGCAAAGTTCTCTATATGAAAATGAAAATTTACGTAGATTAGTATTAAGAGTTCTTATCTGTAGATGTTTTTTTTATGCCGTCATGATTCAACTCTTTCAAGTTGAACTGGTCAGAATTTGAGAATGCAGCCTAATGCATCCTTGACAAGTTCCGACGGTGTCTCCAAGTTCTGGTTTTCATCTCCTGATGATTAAATGATAAAACCATAGGCTAACAGTGATAAACACCGTGGCAAGCAATTCTCATTTCCATTAAGTTTTAGTTCTTTCACTTTTTGAATAGCTCGCGCCAAATTACGAGCCGTCATTTCGCTGAATCTTTCTCGGCAACACTGCTGTTCCGGTTAGGCTAGTCTCTGTGAACCTGCTAATCCACGGGAGGTAACTACGATTACGCGCCGTCTTCTTTCTGTCGGCACACTAAAGGTTCCAAATCTAGACATATTGTGCACATCAAACTTATTGTCTGTATCATTATTATCACTTTAAAAAAAAAAATAGCAGTCACCTGTAGCCTACATTCTTCCAGTCGTGTGGAATACGATCAGAATTCAGAGACTTATTAGATACAATTTTTTTTTTTTTAATCACCTATCACTTTTTTTTTTCAAAATATTTCCCAAAAGCTTTGCAAATTTGTTTGCACTTAATGGAAAGACACCAATTACGTTTCACTAAATATTTCCCAAAAGCCTTGCAGTTTTCTTTCAGTCATTGGTAGTTTTTATTTCAAATGTTCATTGAGTGGTTTTGAATGAATTTAGTGACGTGTACCTGGCCATTATGTGCCTGAGATAAACATATCCACCCCGGATAGCCAAATCAAACGTGGTACAAACATTTATCGATTTGACTTGAGCAATCACGGTTGTTTAAAGGGAAAATCGTCCAAGAACAATGACTGATCGGACATGGAGGGAAAATAAAGTTAACTTGGAGCATGACTGATATGAAGACGTTACCATGCAAAGACAATGGAGTCACATTTCCAATATAATGAAAAAAAAGTGATAACAGCACTCAAACCATCATTGACGTACAGGGAAAAAAGTACTAAAGCAGAAAACCCCTTCCCCTCTTAAGAACAAACAAACAAAAAAAAAAAAAAACAAACAAAAACCCTGCCGAAAAAAAACATGCAGTAGAAAAATTAATCAAATTTGTTCTGCATGTAGGTCTATGATTTTTTTTTTTTTCCTTTTTTTTTTTGCTGTCCCAACCTCTGCGCCACCTCAGAGGCATTGCACCCACACCGCTCATTCTGACAACCCATCCACAGCCACAGCCCAGTCGGCCCCACCACAGCACCAGCAATCCACAGGGATAAGTCAATGTCAACTCGTCAAGAGGAAACCCACCAGAGGAGACACTGCACTGCTGCTGAGTCACTTCAGTGGTGTTTTGTGGCGCCTGTTCTGATCTAACATACGCAGGACACTACCTACTAAGCCCCCTTCTGATGACAATAATTGCTTAGTCGCGGAGCCAGCACGAGTGAGCTCTCCCTCCGGAGGGCGCCACCATGTCTGTCCAACGACAGCCCCCATGGACTCGCCGATATCGGTGACCTCGACGGAACCAAACCAAGACCACAGACATTGAAATTGAGGACATTGAAATTGAGGTCATTGAAATTGAGAGGACATTGAAATTGAGGTCATCATGAGGACATTGAAATTGAGGTCATCATGAGAGCAGGGCATGAAGGGCCACAGAATTTGAGACCTTTTTTTTTTTTCAATGCTGATTGATGAGAATGAGGATGATTAAGATGATGCTACGGATTTCCATTTCGATCTGAGATTGCATGACAGGGCTGTACTCTATGTTTCATTTCATAATATATGAAGGCCCAAGAGATACAGGCACCTGCAGTGCTGGTCAGGAAATTGAGCAACACTCTCAGAAACGCATCCATTAAGTGGATGAAACTCGACTGTGTGGTCCCAGTCTTCCCAACTGAGCCTGCAGCAAACTCAACTCTGGGTAGGAGCTGGTCGGGCAGAAAAAACCCATATGACTCTGATGGGATTCGAAGAACCCACGACCACCTAGCAGGAGTCCGCGACACTAACCACTTCGCCACGGCGGCTGGTGCATGTAGGTCTATGATGTCCTTGTTAATATGCATGTGCTGCCCAGGATAACGAGGGATAGAAGTGTATTGTAACTAAACTCAGCATCTGTTACCTAACTGCAGCCACTTTGTATTGCCGATGTCTCAGGAGAAATGACTCTCAGTTTTAAGAGTAGAGACAGTAGTATTGTGCAGCCAAATGAAAGAACGAACAGATGACAAAACAGAACAAACACATGTAATTACATAAAATTGTATCATCCATCCCACCCGTTTCAGTGAGATGACCATGACTCTAACAGCTTCTACATGGGTGTACACTTTTATAGGTATGTTGATGTTGTTGCAAGACTGAGAGATGGAGCAGCGACAGTGGTGGTGATGACTGCGACAGAGGTCAGCAGGAAACAACTGCAGCTGCTGGCACGTATCATGCCATGGGCACAGGCGGGAGAGGACTCCGCTTCCATGGGTAGGGGGCCCGCTCCTGCTGTACATGCCGCTGTGAGTCCCTCTGCTCAAGTGGGGTGGTTTGACATTGTGCTCTCTGCAGTTGTGTCCTGCCTTTTATCCATGGCGTTTCAGGGACAGTATACTGTTGCTCCCCTCTCCCCCCAGGATGATATTACATTAAGTATGTAGTGGCTCATAGTCAGGGCGGGGGTGATCATAGTTTATCTGTGGGTGTACAGCAGTTCACATTTTGAGCAGGAACATTTTCCTTGGAAGAGTACAGCGGATTTTTTTTATACGTGTTTTGTACATCAGTATTTTTTATATGGTCGACAATATGGTCACATTGAAATGAAAATGGTCGGATAATATGGGCTGAAACACATTTTCAAATCAGTGGAAGGCAGAGCATGTATTTTCATCTATCAGACTGACACAACTGCCAAGAGAGCGCTGGAGGATTACAGTATCTTCTGCATCAACGTTGCTGCAAACAGGAACTGCCAAGACAGCAGTGGAGGATTATAGTGTCTTCTGCATCAATGTTGCTGCAAACCTTTTACTCACGATCAACGTTGACTCTAGTGTGGTTCAGCTCCCCTCCAGTCTGTCCATCTTTGTCCCAGTCCCCGGTAGATGCTTCATGCATATGTGTAGGCCTACATTTTCACCCACCGAACACAACATGTGCATGATTCTGTATTAGGCAGCAAATAGAGATCTGAAATGTATGTTGAAAGCAGACGCTGCTGCATGTCTTCACTACAAACGTCTGTTTGGAGAAATGCAAGGTAATCAGTTGTGTTCCAGGCTCTCTGTGTTACTGAGCAAGAGATCTGTGTACGTTTTTTTTCTCTCTTGCCTTCCACGTCACTGAAGTCCTCTTGCTGTGATTCACATTCAGTCTGTTCACAGCCGTTTCCTGGTTTGTCCTTGTGGAGCCCAAGCACTGGCAATCCACAGGGAGCAGTCAACGTAAAGTCGTCACGAGGTAACCCACAACTGCCGAATCACTTCAATGATGGTCAACGGTGCCAGAACTAATCCTTGGCATGGAGGACACAACATTCTAAGTCACCTACTCACAACAATAATTGCGTAGTCATGGACCGTGAGTGAATGAGCCTGAAGACTACAGAAAACCCAACCCAAACAACCCGAAACGTTTGTGTCACAAGGTGGCTCAAGAAGTGCTGACATAAACTGACGACTCTCTGCTTTTACACAGACTGGCTGATCGGAGTTGTGATCAGCCAGCACTACTGTTTCATGTCAGGGTTGCCATTCAGAAACTTGGCTTCCTTAGTTTGCAAAGGAGTGATCTGAGCGAAGCTTGTATAGTTTGAAAGTTGTAAGGTCCCACCTGACGATGTTATGTCTGTTGACTGCTAGCTGACACATCACAACATAAAATGCTGGCACAAAGAAAACAAACCTTGTCATTCTTTGATGAATAACACACACACACACACACACATTCACACACACAGAGACACACACACAGACACAGAGTTAACCACTGCTCTATCAATGAGCAATGTCAGCTATTCCGCACAGCCATGGAAGCCATGTGGCAGAATAATGCACAAAGGAAAGTTAGTGCGGTCTCAAGTCTCTTCAAACACTGATTTGTCTGTTGCAGGTTCCATTGAGACAGAAATCATGCGTGTTTTATCAGTTTAGGATGAGTTCTTCACTGCCTTAAAGCTCATCATAGCTTCAGGGAAAAGTCAGGTGTTTAAGAGCCCAGCCTTGCTGGCCCTGTGGAACTTGATTTCAGGTTCTCTTCAAGAGCAGCTGTGGTGAAATGCACCGTTCTTGCATGGCACCACGTACTTGCCCACCCGTTCCGAACAGACACAGAAGATTTGGACGTTTGACTACACTTTAATGACATGCTACAGCATCAACTGAAAGGTACATCACTTTAATACACATCATCATCACCTTTCCCCCCACCCCCATCTCCTCAACATTAAACAATTACAAACAACATGCACACATTACATCCGCGGTTTCTACGCTTGCTTTTCCCATAGTGTTTGCTTGGTCGATTTTCATGTATCTATGTGACAGAGAAATTCTTTAGGCAAGTGAGAGTGTAGGCAAGAGACTGGCCTACACACACTGGAAGCCCTAGTGTTGCTAGATGACAGTTGGAGGTGGAGGTGGGGTATTGTCTGTCCTCCCCTTGGAGTTGGTGGTGCCTGCATCCTCCTCACGCTGCTGCTCCTCATGGCACCAAGATCGTGACAGGAGTGGCTGCCATCTGCTGGGGAGGTGGCGGTTATCTCCACCTGTGTTCAGTTCTGACCGCCAGGGGGCTCTGGTTTGATGGAAGGCGATGCGTTAAAACAGTATACAGAAATACAAATGGTCTAATGCCCACTTCAGGTACCTCTTAACAAAACATACTGCCTTTGAAAGAGTAGGCTGTGTGACAGATGACTCCAAAGTGCTTAATCAGAAATCCATCTTCCCAGTGTCAGTTAGCACCTAAAACTGATTTTGCCACAATTATGTACACTGTGCAATTTACCATGATCAAATCATTTGGACAGATTTACATACTACTGTCTTGTCCACAAACTGTAGTAATACATATATATGTATATATACATACACACACACTCAACACTACTGACCATACATACTATCTATGCACATGTTTAAATTAATATAAGAAAATTCACAACATATACTGAGGGATTTGGGGCAACATTGACACAATAAGCACAGATATCTACTATACTCGTTCAAATTAAGACGTTGCTCATATGGAACAAGTTCTATTCCTATTTCTTACCAAGACAGAAATCGACAGATTTCAAAAGCCGGAATTTCAAAAATCCATTGGCCTACTGACCTTATAACTTATAAAAATATCTTTCACAGCAAGAACTTCTTAATGCTAGTGTGTATACATGGCAACCTTTCCGAAAATACTGACGTTGAAATTATAGATTTTCTTCTTGTGCTCGTAATGCGAAAACTTGAATACCTGGTTTTGTAAAGGAGAATTGACGGCTACAGACTTATATGATGAACGACCATAAACTGCTTGAAATGCATGACTTTGTAGTTGTCTTAGTGTGTTGTACCCTACGCCTATAGATGCAGTGTGTAGGTACAATTGAAGTGATCTGGATCTGGGAGCTGAAACAAAAGAGCGACGCTGTCAGGTGGAAACAGCTGGAGATTAGTGGTGTGTCACTGTCATGCCACAGCCCAGCTGTTCAGGGGGATCATTGTCTGGAACATTCCTAGACCTTTTCTGAGCATTTCGTTAGGGTGGAATTGCCTTGTGAGCCAGTCAGCTGACGTCAAACAGGATATACATCATGGGTACCAAGCAGTCAGTCCCTTGACTACCAGACCACTGTCTGCGCATGACATTGCACAGCTTCCGTTGCCATTGCCTGAAATTTGCTGTTTAAAAATGATTTGGAATAAAAAAAAAAAAGTACAGACTAATTCATGAAAAGAACCACTTTCATCTGCATTTACTCATGCACACATACATGAGCGCAGAATGTGAAGCGTTATGGAAAATGATTGCAGTGAACGAGCACTATCTGTTATTGTTTGGGCTGGTGAACATGGTGTGATTTCCTCTGGCCTATGACAGACGTCGTAAGCAGAAAATGGTTTGGCGGTCAACAGTGACATCACAAAGCTCAAAAGCAGTGTTTGTGTATATCGGTACGTGCAAAGTTGACATAGTGTGCAGGGTTGTATGCTTTTTGTGCCTTTGGTCTTGAGTATGACTGAAGTCCATCTGGAGGTGATACACCTCATTATCACTTGCTCCATGCAAGGAAAACGGCTTACGATGTAGCTGGTCCAGCATCATGAATGTTCGTGACTGATGTGAGCTTTCAATCCTTTCGTCTCGGTTATGAATTCATTTACGTGTAGGGCTGTAAATCCTAAGCACTGTGGCCTTGTACCTCATTAGATGTGGTGTAGCGTATATGGACTAGTCCGCATTGTGACACTTCTTTGATGACATTGAAACTGTTGGAAGATATTACATGACCATAACCTTGTTGTCATGTTTAATTTTGAAACTTAATTTGAGGACAGGTAAAGAGTTTTTTTCAGCTGGTAATTTACACCCCCCACCCCTCCCCTTGTAGACAATGTTATCTAGATCAGCCTCTGTCTCAAAGTTGTCCGGAGCTTGTGATGTGTTAGATGTCCAATATTCTTCATTTTTCAACGGTGGTACTGCGGGGGGAGGGGGAGGGGGTGTGAAGGTGGGTTGGGTGTTGCGTCTTCCTCTCTAAGTCTTGACCTGTCACTTGATCTTGCATACAAAAGGTGGACAGAACAGTAAGGATTTTTTGTTGTTGCCATTGCATGACCAGAAAGGGAAGAGAAAGTAATACCACGACTGGATCTGAACCCCCCCCTTCTCCTCCCCCCCCCCCCAACCTCCCAGCCCCACCGCTTTGCTCTTCTACAACTCATTTTTGTGTATGAAGATGCCTCTAGTGCAGAGACACTAACAGCAGAACTCTTGTCCTCTGTGAGGATTAGAGTACTGCGTAACGATGTTGGAGGAAAAGGTCCATCAGACCTGTCATTTTGGGTCAGAGGACCAAGAGGAAGTGGGTGGAAGGGCACTTGCTGTGCACACAACGCTACAGGCGCTGGGGACTGCAGAGACAGCACAGTGCATACTGCACACACAGGCTGTTAAGAATGTGGAGACAGGACTGTGTCTACAGCACGCTACACTCTTACACTGTGGGCGATGGACCATGTATACTGTGCACCAGATTATCGGATTGTGGTGAAAGGATTGTAAATACTGTGCATACGATCAAATTGTACAGAGGGCGTTATACCTCAGGCAAAAGTTACTGGATTGTGGCGAGACTAGTGTGGAGATGATTTTAGGCATGAAGGGAGAAGAGGGGAGAGAGAGCGGGTGACCTTTCCACAAAGCTCTTTAACCTTACAAGGTGTTGTTCTTGTACCCGGCCACCCAAAGGGTGCTAATCCACTAACAGCATGGCTACACTCTAGACTGCCTCACAAGCTACGGGTCAAAAGACCCATGTCCAGTGGCGACACAGAGGGTGATCATGACACAGAACCAGTAACCACGGACAACAATGTACAAGGCATCTAGAAGCACTGAAGACACTGCTGGGAGCCGCTGGCAGGTGCTCGACGTGCTGCTGACAACAACGATGTGATGCTGGTGGTGGTGGTGGTGGTGGTGGAACCCTTCACTTGGCACTGGCAGCGCAGCCTTGAGAGTAGGAGCAGCAGATGGCCCCGCCTGCAACACACAGCAGACATGCTGGCCTCGTCCAGTCACACACTTCAGGACACTGTACTTGTTTGGATACTATCTATGCACCCATCGGGAGAGGTTGTGTGCGCAACTTAACAGGAAACTGGTGCTATAAAGGAACGCTAACACGTTGGTTTACTGGACAAAGTCTCTGTTAGCACACTACAAAGACAGCTGGAATCGATGGCAATCTGAACTAAGGGGTTTACTCTGCGCAGTCTGTGTTAGCAATTCTCAAGGGCTTGCTGGAGTTGCAGCATTGGACTACAACTGACGCATCCAATTTCCTTCCCAAAAGCCTTCTTTCTGAAAATGTCTGATGATAGTCTCTCCATGTTTGTTGTAAAGGCATGTCAGAAGATGAAGCAACAGCAAAGGACAGTGAACTCACCCACAGACAAACAGGTGTCACCTTCTCTGAAAGTTTCAAACTGACCACCAACCGCTGTGCACACACCTCTCGTTCTACCCCCCACGCTGGCCCCATTCCTCACCTTGCATTCACAGCTGGTGCAGGGGTCGGACTCCAGGGCCCAGGAGTCCCCGTGCCCGTAGGTGGCGCCCATGTAGATGCAGGTGTCGCTGGACACGTCGCGGCCGCCGGCCTGCAGGGAGAGGGGGTTGGCGCAGGGGTTGGACTCCACGCAGCGCGGGCAGCAGTCTCCGGGCTCCTGCACGGCGTTCTGGCACGTCAGCTGGGGGCAGTCCAGCGGCCAGCAGTCCGTCTCTCCGTGCTGCAACACACACATGGCACAGCTGTGGGCAGTCTGGACACACTCTCCTAGACACAGGGGTCCTGAAATGACCTCTCACACACATGGCGACAATCGCAGCTGATTCCTTACTTAAACCTAATTTAAAAGTAACTATTATCTCTCCACCAAACAACGTGGACAAATGAATCACAAGACAAAACACGATGTGTTTCAACCTCTTGCGTCTTCTTCAAGCAAGATAAACAACACTCAGGACAATGACAATGAAGAACGAGCAGTCAGTTAGCTTTGTTGAATTCGGCACAAGACGGGTGTTGAATCAAAACGTGGCCATCGGGAACGAGACAATGCGAGTTGAAGTTGTCACACAGAGCGTCATCATGTGTGTGTGAAGTCCTTTGTTAGACTTTGTGAAGTCCTTACTTAAACCCATCTTAAAGTAATATTATGACCTCACGCACATGACACACACATGATGCAGAACTGGCCTGGTAAGTGTACAATGCATCTTGGCCGTATGCCTCATACACAATGCTCTTTAACTGCCTCCATTCAGCAAGTTCAAACCAGCAAACATAAGCATAGACTAAAGGTTTTAACTAGTATGATGCATTGAAAATGAATGATATAAACCTCTAATACACAGATTTATGTGGATGCCAACCCACTTTTTAAACCAAGATGAATATGTAGGGAACAATCATTTTCACATTCGCAGTAATCTTGATAAAATACTGATGACCTGTGTGCTAATCATTACAAGATGTAAATCCTATTGGTTGTATTCAACAAAACTATACAGACAGTCCACTGCTATGAAAAATGATGTGTTTTATGCCCTAAAGTACATATACAGTAGGTTTAGGTACTGTAACTGCGCTTCTTGATTCTTATTCAATGAATACAGAGCTGGAGCACTGTAGACTTGAAATTCAGGCATTTGTTTTCAGTTTCAAAAAGGAACAGTAAGATGGGGATTCTATGAATATCCAGCATACAACTGGGTTAACTGCATTACTTTTTCTGATTTGATTCTCTCCCTTAATTGGATAATAACACTGATACTGTGAGACCAACTGACAAAGAAAGTTAATTGGATAACACCGATATTGTGCAACCAACTGACTGACAAGAAAGTTAACTGGATGACACTGATATTGTGAGACCAACTGACAAAGAAAGTTAATTGGATAACACTGATATTGTGAGACCAACTGACAAAGGTTAATTAGATGACACTGATATTGTGAGACCAACTGACAAAGGTTAATTAGATAACACTGATATTGTAAGACCAACTGACAAAGGTTAATTAGATAACACCGATATTGTGAGACCAACTGACCATGAGGTTAATTAGATAACACTGATATTGTGAGACCAACTGACATAGGTTAATTAGATAACACTGATATTGTGAGACCAACTGACATAGGTTAATTAGATAACACTGATATTGTAAGACAACTGACAAAGGTTAATTAGATAACACTGATATTGTAAGACCAACTGACAAAGAAAGTTCACTTACCAACCTTGCAATATTTCGGTTTTTACATCCCTAATTTACCTAGCTCTGCAGTCTCTCTGTATCCCTCTGGTTTGTGGGTGTCTTTAGCTTTAAGGTTTCCCACAATGTATTACTGACGAGAAAAAAAAAAAAAGAAAAAGGGAGGGAGGAGGTGGGAAGGTGGGGCAGCAGACCCCAAGTATGATGTGTTTGAGCATGTGCCTGTGGATATTAGTATTAATTTATGGACGATGCTGAACATCAACTGAAGATCAACACTGCGACTGTCATACTGCTTTGCTTCCCTCCAGATGAAGCAACAGTCGGTGGCCTCAGGTGTGGGTGAAAACTGTAACAAACTGGCCCCAGTGTGCCATCCTGCAAGGCTTTCGTCTTGTTGCAGGGCACTGACAGCAATGGAAACAAGACGAAGGTATAACTGTTATCACTAATCATCGTTCATCTGGCTACACAGCAGGCAAACTGGTCTGGTTGGTTAAGAAATAGAGGAGTGCCTTCAGCCTGGCCTAAGTGAGGATTGTTGGGAAACTGGTGATGACTAGATGAGTCCTGCACTGAACGCTAGTCACACCAATATATCCTGCACTGAATGCTAGTAACACCATATACCCTGCACTGAATGCTAGTCACACCCTGATATACCTGCACTGAATGCTAGTCACACCAATATACCCTGCACTGAATGCTAGTCACACCAATATACCCTGCACTGAATGCTAGTCACACCCTGATATACCCTGCACTGAATGCTAGTCACACCCTGATATACCCTGCACTGAACGCTAGTCACACCCTGATATATCCTGCACTGAACACTAGTCACACCCAATATACCCTGCACTGAATGCTAGTCACACCCTGATATACCCTGCACTGAATGCTAGTCACACCCTGATATATCCTACACTGAATGCTAGTCACACCAATATACCCTGCACTGAATGCTAGTCACACCCTGATATACCCTGCACTGAATGCTAGTCACACCCTGATATATCCTACACTGAATGCTAGTCACACCCTGATATATCCTGCACTGAATGCTAGTCACACCCTGATATACCCTGCACTGAATGCTAGTCACACCAATATACCCTGCACTGAATGCTAGTCACACCCTGATGATATACCCTGCACTGAATGCTAGTCACACCCTGATATATCCTACACTGAATGCTAGTCACACCCTGATATACCCTGCACTGAATGCTAGTCACACCCTGATATACCCTGCACTGAATGCTAGTCACACTCTGATATACCCTGCACTGAATGCTAGTCGCACCCTGATATATCCTGCACTGAATGCTAGTCACACCCTGATATATCCTGCACTGAACACTAGTCACACCCTGATATACCCTGCACTGAACGCTAGTCACACTCTGATATACCCTGCACTGAATGCTAGTCACACCAATATATCCTGCACTGAATGCTAGTCACACCCTGATATACCCTGCACTGAATGCTAGTCACACCAATATATCCTGCACTGAACGCTAGTCACACCAATATACCCTGCACTGAATGCTAGTCACACCAATATACCCTGCACGGAATGCTAGTCACACCAATATTACCCTGCACGGAATGCTAGTCACACCCTGATATATCCTGCACTGAATGCTAGTCACACCAATATACCCTGCACTGAACGCTAGTCACACCCTGATATACCCTGCACTGAATGCTAGTCACACCAATATACCCTGCACGGAATGCTAGTCACACCCTGATATATCCTGCACTGAATGCTAGTCACACCAATATACCCTGCACTGAACGCTAGTCACACCCTGATATACCCTGCACTGAATGCTAGTCACACCCTGATATACCCCTGCACTGAACGCTAGTCACACCCTGATATATCCTGCACTGAATGCTAGTCACACCTGATATATCCTGCACTGAATGCTAGTCACACCAATATATCCTGCACTGAATGCTAGTCACACCAATATACCCTGCACTGAATGCTAGTCACACCCTGATATATCCTGCACTGAATGCTAGTCACACCCCCTGATATACCCTGCACTGAATGCTAGTCACACCCTGATATACCCTGCACTGAATGCTAGTCACACTCTGATATACCCTGCACTGAACGCTAGTCACACTCTGATATATCCTACACTGAATGCTAGTCACACCAATATATCCTGCACTGAACGCTAGTCACACCAATATACCCTGCACTGAATGCAAGTCACACCCTGATATATCCTACACTGAATGATAGTCACACCAATATACCCTGCACTGAATGCTAGTCACACCAATATATCCTGCACTGAACGCTAGTCACACCAATATACCCTGCACTGAATGCAAGTCACACCCTGATATATCCTACACTGAATGATAGTCACACTCTGATATATCCTGCACTGAATGCTAGTCACACCCTGATATATCCTGCACTGAATGCTAGTCACACCCTGATATATCCTACACTGAATGCTAGTCACACCAATATATCCTGCACTGAACGCTAGTCACACCAATATATCCTGCACTGAACGCTAGTCACACCCTGATATATCCTACACTGAATGATAGTCACACTCTGATATATCCTGCACTGAATGCTAGTCACACCCCTGATATACCCTGCACTGAACGTTAGTCACACCTGATATATCCTGCACTGAATGATAGTCACACTCTGATATATCCTGCACTGAACACACTAACCACACCCTGATATATCCTGCACTGAACGCTAATCCCACCCTGAAGAGGGTGAGCTGGTCGGGGGCACTGACCAGACATTTCACAGAGCTGGCACTGGTACAGCAGGTCTCGCCGTGCTGCATGGCCACGGAGAAGTCCTGGTGGGGGCAGGAGGTGGACACGTCACAGCGGGGACAGCAGGCCAGGTCCACGTCCTCCTCCGAGCAGTCACAGGGCAGGCGGTGACACGTCGCACACCCCGGACTGAAGCACATGGAAACAGGGCGTCATGATTCCCTTCATTCTCTCCTTCATCCATGTCACAACGAAACCGGAGCTGATGTAAATTAACACAACTACACATGAAAAATTTCGTCAGGAGTCCACTACTTCTCTCCTTCATCCATGTCACAATGGAACCCGAGCTGATGCAAATTAACACAACTGCACATCATTCACATTCCATGAATGATGTGAACACCACCACTACAAAATATCAGGTACCAGCATCGCAAAGACCGAATCCTCATGCGTTTATTCACCTTTCAAACTTACATGGAATTAACGTGAACAAATTGTTTGATAATTGTACCAAAGCTACATACAAAAACAAGCTGGTTCCATTCAGACATACAGAAGACATGCTGGAGGAAGAAGGTGAACTGAAACATTTAATTACATCTGTCAGGAGCTTTTTCAATAAAGTCTCTGGGTTCAGTACAGCTTGTGGACAAGGAGGAGAAGAGGCTGAATTCTACTGTTACTTCCACGCATGTTACAGGCATTAGCGTGGATTTTTAATGCAGGTCATAGTACATTCTCTTTTAAGCAGACAATCAGTGACTTGGGACAATAAGTGGCTGACCTGAGATGTACACCTCAGACACACCCATCCACTGAGGACAATTAATGACTTACAGGAACACTTCATACACCTGTCAACTGAGGACATGAATTATAGTGACATACCTTGCAGGACAACTTCATACACCTGTCAATTTAGGACAATAATGACTCACCTCGTAGGAACACTTCATACACTTGTCGACTGAGGACAATTATAGACTCACCTCACAGGAACACTTCATACACCTGTCAACTAAGGACAATGACTCACCTCACAGGAACACTTCATACACCTGTTGACTGAGGACAATTAATGACTCACCTCACAGGAACACTTCACACACCTGTTGACTGAGGACGATTAATGACTCACCTCACAGGAACACTTCATACACCTGTTGACTGAGGACAATTAATGACTCACCTCACAGGAACACTTCATACACCTGTTGACTGAGGAGGACAATGGCTCACCTCACAGGAACACTTCATACACCTGTTGGCTGAGGACAATTAATGACTCACCTCACAGGAACACTTCATACATCTGCTGACTGAGGACAATTAATGACTCACCTCACAGGAACACTTCATACACTTGTCGACTGAGGACACTTAATGACTCACCTCACAGGAACACTCATACACCTGTCGACTGAGGACAATGACTCACCTCACAGGAACACTTGATACACCTGTTGATTGAGGACAATGACTCACCTCACAGGAACACTTGATACACCTGTTGATTGAGGACAATGACTCACCTCACAGGAACACTTCATACACCTGTCGACTGAGGACAATGACTCACCTCACAGGAACACTTCATACACCTGTCGACTGAGGACAATGACTCACCTCACAGGAACACTTGATACACCTGTTGATTGAGGACAATGACTCACCTCACAGGAACACTTGATACACCTGTTGATTGAGGACAATGACTCACCTCACAGGAACACTTCATACACTTGTTGACTGAGGACAATGACTCACCTCACAGGAACACTTCATACACCTGTCGACTGAGGACAATGACTCACCTCACAGGAACACTTCATACACCTGTTGATTGAGGACAATGACTCACCTCACAGGACACACTTGATACACCTGTTGATTGAGGACAATGACTCACCTCACAGGAACACTTCATACACTTGTTGACTGAGGACAATGACTCACCTCACAGGAACACGTCATACACTTGTCGATTGAGGACAATTAATGACTCACCTCACAGGAACACTTCATACACCTGTTGACTGAGGACAATGACTCACCTCACAGGAACACTTCATACACCTGTCGACTGAGGACAATGACTCACCTCACAGGAACACTTCATACACCTGTCGACTGAGGACAACCAGTGACTGCCGTTCTTGTGCTCTGCTCCTTGGAAAATGCAACCTGGGGAGAGGCCACAGTACAGATGTCACAGCCTTGTTGTGCACAGGACTTGAAGACATGCAACTGAACACAGCTTGATTATCTAAGACCGGTAAAATAACCCCCAAAATAGTTAGTTCCACCTAGGCGAAAGAACCGTCAACACACACACTCAAAAAAGAAACAGCGATAGCTTTGTTCCTTCCAGTATTTGTTTATAATGTACCGTACTGTACAGGTGGATAGGCAAAATCTGCAGAAGATTCTGAAACATTACAGCTGGACGTTTGCAGTTTGCATGGTACTACTCTCATCTCCCCCTTCTTTGTCATGAATCTCTCAGTTGACAACTGTTACATAAACATCTGAATGAATGGCATATACGTTTTCTTTCTGTACAAACAGCCTATGTGGCTGCTTTAAGTTTCTTTTTTTTCAATTAATTTGATGACTACAGCATGCATTCATTTCCTATTATTCAGAATTGATGTTAAAAAAAGTTTTGATCATTGTGAAACGATCCGGCTGAGACCATATTTGACTTAAGATTTTTGTCCAAACGTCATCGCCAGTGGGTTAGTCCCAAAAACCGAGTACCAGTTTGTGAAACCAGGGAATGTGTCAAACATTCAAAGAGATCTTTCACACACACACACACACCACACACACACACACACACACACACACACACACACACACACACACACACACACACACACACACACACACACGCACACACACACACACACACACACACTTACATAAAGACGGGACAGAAGGCATGCTTATGAAAGTTAGCTAAGAAACTGCTAACGGCCCCCCATTGAAATGTCAACGACGAGCCCCATTCAGGGGAACTCACTGTGCAAGCAGTTGTCTTTGACTCCGCACTGGCAGGAGTAGCCTCCCTCTTTGTTGACGCAGCGCGTGCTGGGATGGCAGGTGTGGCCCTCCCCCCGCCGCACACTCGTTCACATCTGCACACAGTATGTGTTGTCATACATATACATGACATGTACTGTGTTGTACGTGTACACATACTATGTACTGTCAGTAAAGGACAGACAATCTAAAAAGAGTGCTTGACTGCAGGTCTACAGAGAAGAAGCTCCCCTCAGACCAGTGTTTCAGCCCTGAACTCTTTATGTTTCATGAGAACGAGCTTCATCCAGGTCCTATAGCATTATGATTATGTACATATCACATCTACACATACCTTGTACAGTGACATACACCTGCACACGCCGACTATGACGTAGTCTATATACTGTGACAGACACCTACACACATTGACTGTGACATACACCTATACACATTGCCTGTGACGTACATCTGTATGCACACCATGTACTGTGACATACACCTACATATATTGCCCTTGACGTACATCTGTATGTACACCATATACTGTGACATACACCTACATACACTGCCTGTGACGTACATCTATATATACACCATGTACTGTGACATACACCTACACACATTGACTGTGACGTACATCTATATGTACACCATGTACTGTGACATACACCTACATACACTGACTGTGACGTACATCTATATGTACACCATATACTGTGACATACACCTACATACATTGCCTGTGACGTACATCTGTATGTACACCATATACTGTGGCATACACCTACATACATTGCCTGTGACGTACATCTGTATGTACACCATGTACTGTAACATACACCTGCACACACTGACTGTGACGTATATCTATATGTACACCATGTACTGTAACATACACCTGCACACATTGCCTGTGACGTATATCTATATGTACGCCATGTACTGAAACATACACCTGCACACACTGCCTGTGACGTATATCTATATGTACACCATGTACTGTGACATGCACCTGCACACACTGCCTGTGACGTATATCTATATGTACACCATGTACTGTGACATGCACCTATACACATCGACTGTGACGTACATCTATATGTACACCATGTACTGTGACATACACCTATACACACTGTGACGTACATCTGTATGTACACCATATACTGTGACATACACCTACATAAATTGACTGTGACGTACATCTATATGTACACCATGTACTGTGACATACACCTACATACACTGACTGTGACGTACATCTGTATGTACACCATGTACTGTGACACACACCTACATACACTGACTGTGACGTACATCTGTATGTACACCATGTACTGTGACGTACACCTACATACATTGCCTGTGACGTACATCTGTATGTACACCATGTACTGTAACATACACCTGCACACACTGCCTGTGACGTATATCTATATGTACACCATGTACTGTAACATACACCTGCACACACTGCCTGTGACGTATATCTATATGTACACCATGTACTGGAACATACACCTGCACACACTGCCTGTGACGTATATCTATATGTACACCATGTACTCTGACATACACCTGCACACACTGCCTGTGACGTATATCTATATGTACACCATGTACTGTGACATGCACCTATACACACTGCCTGTGACGTACATCTATATGTACACCATGTACTGTGACATACACCTATACACACTGTGACGTACATCTGTATATACACCATATACTGTGACATACACCTACATAAATTGACTGTGACGTACATCTATATGTACACCATGTACTGTGACATACACCTACATACACTGACTGTGACGTACATCTGTATGGTACACCATGTACTGTGACATACACCTACATACACTGACTGTGACGTACATCTGTATGTACACCATGTACTGTGACGTACACCTACATACATTGCCTGTGACGTACATCTGTATGTACACCATGTACTGTAACATACACTGCACACACTGCCTGTGACGTATATCTATATGTATACCATGTACTGTAACATACACTTGCACACACTGCCTGTAACGTATATCTATATGTACACCATGTACTGTGACATGCACCTATACACACTGCCTGTGACGTACATCTATATGTACACCATGTACTGTGACATACATCTATACACACTGACTGTGACGTACATCTATACGTACACCATGTACTGTGACATACACCTACATAAATTGACTGTGACATACATCTGTATGTACACCATACTACTGTGACATACACCTACACACACGACTGTGAC
Source organism: Conus betulinus (assembly GCA_016801955.1). Lineage (NCBI taxonomy): Eukaryota > Metazoa > Mollusca > Gastropoda > Neogastropoda > Conidae > Conus > Conus betulinus. Next base: position 59,900 of record JADBJO010000730.1, read on the forward strand.
GTACATCTGTATGTACATCATATAAAGTGACATACACTGCCTGTGTGACGTACATCTATGTGTACACCATGTACTGTGATATACAACTATACACACTGACT
>JADBJO010000730.1:75000-85000 GCA_016801955.1 Conus betulinus
AGAGCAGTTTTGTCGAGGCGTTGTGTCATGGTTAGGTGCCTCTTAAACCGCACGCCCACACCCGCCGTCTGTGCCGCTCAAGGTTGATGTGCGCGATCGATACTATCCCGTCAAATCTCACCGCTGTGTTTCAATCCGTGTAAGCTTCAGGGTCAATTTCAGCTGCTGTCTGTACGGACTCTAATTTTTGACAAACTACGTTGCCGGTGAATGGCGCGTGGTCGTCCACCCGGGGCAAAACAGACCACACTATCGGATCCACAACACAATCAACCAAGAAAGACCCCCATCCCACCCCACACCTCGGATGTAACTCCACGGTTGCAGCTCTCTCTCCCCCCACAAAACACCACATGGAGACAGGATGATAACGCACGACAGCGGACCCTGGAAGCTAGGCGAAACTCAAACATCTGAGTGGATATCAGAGCACAAAGTACAAATGGGGATAAGACAGGGCTGAAACAAAGCAACTAGGTTCAAAGCGCGATGACCTGTCGTCTACGATTCATGGAGCAAACTCTGATAGCGGGAAGAGACGATATCTCGAGGTCAGCAGATAAAGAAACCTGCAATATGGGTGGTGGCCTTAACAACAGAATATATAGAATGGGAAGTTAGTGACCCGAACAACGAAGGCACCACTGGAAAAGGCAGTGACGTTCTGCGTCTACTACAAGCGGCTACTAGAAAATCCAAAAACACGATGTAAAGAAGGTGGATAAGAGTAAGTGGGGTGGCAAACAAAAAAGGTGCGGCAAAATAGCGGATCGCAGTTACGCCTCGGAGGCCACCCCACCGCTGCGGCCGGTGGTCACCCAGTGTCCCCAGAGCGCACGGCGTAGGCGCGACCGGTGGCACGAGGTTAAAAAAGTCTCGAAAAAGAGTGCAGTGGAGAGGACGGGGGGCTCTGCTGTAAGGTGGGTTCTCGGGGGCCCACAGGGGGGGTGTAGCCGGCAGGGGGTGAGTCCCCCGGCGACAGGTGGGGAAAAAGCAGCAATGGTCCAAGCCCTGCCGGGCTTGCAGGTCTGGGCAAACAGGACAAGGAGCCCGAGGAAATGGTCAGCTTAGGAGGCGGAGAAGGGAAACGGGCGCAAGCAGATGCTGCCCCGGCGGGGGCGGTTGCGACAGGACCGAGCGGAAACCAGGTCATCAAGGGCAAGTGTAGGTTGCGGGGCCGCAGCAACACCGCCCCCCATCTAACGTGAGTAGCAATGCGCGACGGCACGCAGGGCTGCCCGCACCTGGGAGGCATGACGCTAGGGGCGGGGCTGCGGCGCGACACACGAAGAAAGAGAACAAAGAGAGAGAAGAAAACACGGAAGGCGTGGCCATGCAAGGGTCTGCTCAGGAAGACCAGAGCGCGGTCAGGATAGCCCTCAGCGAAGGATCGGGGAGGGAGGGCTGTGGTGAGCGAGGGAAGAGGGGGGGGGGGGGGAATCAGGGCGAGTGGGGGGCATGATCCGGAGAGAAATAGTAAATCCAGGTCAATACAGCGACGGGAGTAGGTGGACTTTGTGTCCAGAGGGTTGGGCCCTACCCAGCGGGAATGGGAACTAAAGCAACAAACTTCAATGATGCAATCATAAAGCCACGATAATAATACCATGGTTCAAAAGCTACTGGCAAAAACGGTCAGACAGCGGTAGATAGATGGTTATTCAGACTCTCAAAACCGTCAGATATAAGAGGAGGGACCAGGAGAAGAGAGGAGGGGGGGCCGCAATGTGCCATGAGAGGGCGGGCGGGAATCGGTGTCCATGCAGGTGGGTGGCGGCAGGGAGATGGGTCCGGGTAGTGGGGCTGGGTGTCTTGAGTCGCGCGAGCGTTGTGTTCGGGACGGGGCCGCGGAGAAGAGGCGTAGTGCGCACATCCGGACAAGACTAGTGACAAGGTATTGGTCCACAAGCTCAACACACAAAAAACGCCGGACCGAACAGGTCTGGCGGCGTAAAACAAAACAACATATATAGCCAGGCATCACCCAGAACACAAAAATTTGAGCCCATACAATTGGAAATGACCAACGAATGCATTGACGACTATGATTTAACACCTGTTGAAACCGGGATCAAGTGACAAAGTGGGCTGTGACTGACAGAAGGCGTGGGGTGATGATCAGTGGGCAAAGGTAACAAAGATAAAAAACAGAGCTGGATCACTTGGAACACACGTGGGGGGCGAACAGGAGAACATGTAGAGTGACAAGGAACCAAGTGACGCGTGGGGGAAAACAAACACGTGAGACCAGTAACAGATGCAACAGAATAGAAAAACTTGTCGACAACCTTGATAACAAGAGGCAAAGTGAACCCAAGCCGTGGTAGTCGGACAAACGAGCTAACATGAAGCGCCTGGTGGCACAGATCTGGAGGTCGCTGCGAAAAACGAAAAGGGGCCTAACCATAAAGCCAGGGAGCAAAACGCTCATAAAGAGGAATAAACAGAACAACACTGTCTACTGTAACGGGACAGACTTATCGAAACAACATGGGAACGACATAAAGCGAGCGAGACCGCCGAGGGGGAATACAGTAACCAGTTTACGACGTGATCGACACCATGACGTGACAGTAACAACTCGGATCAGACACATGTATCAGGTAAACATTGACAGCTGGAGTCTGACACCACGTGTACAAGTAAACCTGACAAGCTTGGCGGACAAACATAGTAATCAACCAGTAAAGCAGTACAGCGTTGATCGACACATGTGTGTCAGTAACCAATGGTGACAGAGCTTGAGCAGACAACAAGTTGAGATCATAAAACATGGACAAGCGTAAAATGAATACAACCATGAACACAAAAGGGGAAAAAACGAACATAAAGCATTGCCAGAAAGCTTTGGATCTTAACACACATTGGATGCAGTAAACATTGCACATAAGAGGGAAGAAGAAAAAGGCGAAGTTTGATCATAGCTAACAGGGACACAAGGATCGATCGACAGAGTTTGATTTACACGGTTTGAACGGATCAATTACACGTGTCATTAACGGTAAGCGAGGATTCGTGGGCAAGAAAGCGGTGTACTATTATAATACCAGGATCAGTGAGAGAGCTTGATCTACCACATCTATACAGTAAACATTGACAAAGAGCGTTGATCTTACAACAGGTGATACCCATAACTTGAAAAGCTTGATCTTACAAATGGAAGAGCGTAAAACATATGACATACCTGGTCTTACATAAGTATACAAGCCAAGTGATGGCTTGAGTATTACATATGTTGATCAAGGGTCAGAGAAGAGAGCTTGGCGAGTGCGTGATATAACCACATGTAATAACAGGACCATTTACCAGAGCTTGATTTAACGAATATGTGTACCGAGGATTATTGGAGACGACCGCTGTTCAAAACCCTTGATAAATATATTCGCCGTGGACGTTTTAGACCCAGCGCAAAGTGGTGACACAAAAGCAGGACCTTCACCGACGATCCTTCATAAACCAACCACATGAATACCACCTTCAGGCGACCAGAGTCACAACCGTGCGACGCAGCCGCCCTCCGTCTCTCCATCAACACGGCGCCGACAACGGCCGAACCACCCCCAAAAAAAAAACATAAAACAATAAAAAAAAAATAGCTACCGAAGTCAGGGCAAAGATCACGGTTCATGGGGGGGACTAAGGATCACATTCATCTCATACTTGCGTTCAAAGGAAGAAAAAAAGAAGCCGTGAATCTAGGAGGTCTAAAATGAAGGTGTTGAATGCTAGAACTAAGAACACAACTTCCGCAAGATAGCATACCACAAGGCAATCCCCGGTTCTGGGTGACAACTGTTGCCTAACAGCGCAAGCAGAAGCCCACGATTGTTTGAAATGGAACAGAGAACGGGTGACATCGGTACGTAAAGTCTTAGATGGTAGAGAAACTTTCCATCAAACCCCTAAGCACTCATAAACACCTGCGGTGCGCCTAGCCATAACAACAGAGGCCGGTGTCAGTACCGGGGACATTTTCCCTCGCGGAGTAGGTTAACCAGTAGTTCGGACGTCCATTTCACAACACAATCCTAAAATCGCTGTCTGATACTATCACTCAGGTTTCGTTTGGGAACGGCACAGGAAGACGGGTCATCGGCAAAACACGATCGCGTTGGTGACCACGGCGGAAATGCACCATCACCCAGCTTGTCGCAGACGAAGCCAGGCCTTGGGAGCATAAACGGGTATAGCGGGGCGTGAACTGCAGGACAGCTCAGAGGAGAAGCGACGACGCACACAAGAATCGAAAAATGAACATGAAACTTGGAATTGAATACTTTGACTGAATGCATAGGGAAAAGCACACCGCTGAAAGACACCGAGCTTGCAGTGCTCTTCAGACAGGCTCTATCAGGTAGCGGCCCGTGTGGAAACGAAAGGGGATTGTACAGCGCTTGGACTTGTGTCTGCCGCACTCGCAAATAAGAGCCGACCATCATATAACAAGGTCCTCATCGTTAAACTTACAGTAGGTGCGTCGTAACCATAAAAGAGTGATAGAGGAGCACGGATGTGGCAAAGGAAATGAAAGAAGCGGGCCTAGGATTTTGCCATCACACCGGTAAAAAAAAAACTATTGAGGGAGGGTGTGTTGATCCCCAGAAATTGGCGACACGTGGTGGCAATACAATAGCGAGGGATGAGACATGAGCTTGAGACACAACAGCCAAGCGCAAAAGTGGTCCAGACACTCACCTATATACAACCTGTGCGAAAGACAGGAGAAGTGGTGGGTGGGGAATAAAACAATGAAACGCACCAACATAAAAGGTGGTTGGGTTGTGGATGTGGACCAGAAGAACGGGGCCAACGCGCCGAGAAACGGGAGAATGCGCTTGAGGAACGAACTAAAAAAGAGGGGGCTGGGGGGGCGCGTGATGGCGGGCGTAAGTGGGCTACATGTCGGGGGAAAACAGCGGACACATGGCGGTACACACAATAGGGAAGGAAACGCCCACACTACGCTTCATTGAGCAAAGTACAAATCCGGGGCAAGACAAGATGATGTACGAGATGCGGACACCCACGGCACCGGCAACAGCAGGAAAATCACGGTGTGTCTGGTTACATTTACATTAGAAAAATGGAGGGAAAAGACCGTGACATCAATGGGGTCCCCCACTGAAAGTTATGAAGGGAAGCCTGAAAGTAAAATATGATGAAAGACCTGCTAGGTGGTCCCTGCTGTGGATGTAAAGGTGTTCGCAGGAATTCATAGCACAAGGGCCCATTTATGTTTACGCGTTTATACTAAACGAAAGACGTTCCTGGGGCCTCAGCCCAAAGGAATGAAATGTATGTATTGATGGCGACTCCTTTTGCTTTACTTGGTCCGAAACGTTATGTTCTGTTCTTTTGTTACAACCTTTTTCCCCCTCCGTTATAAATTATATGCGTCATTTGATTAAATCAGTGCTTTCTCAGCCTGTTTCTTCCCATCTTTTTTTTATTACATCTATTGATCCACCCCTTATTATTGCTTAGTAATGTTTAATATCTTTTATGCGGCTTGTTTTCTTTTGCTTCCTTGCATTTCACGTCTGTAATGATTTCTTGATCATTATATAGTTCTGGTCGCTTTGTTGTATTTATTTATTTATTTGAATTTACATTTCCTAGAAATGATGGCGTTTTCTCCCTTTTTTTATGTTTGGTGTAATTCATCTCGCTATATAATACTTCGACAGTAGTTTTTCATCTTTCATTTAGGAAGCGTCAACTGAGTTCGGATATCCACATAACTACACCGCTCCGTTAAGAGTTTTTAGACCGCTGCGCATGTTTAGAGCATTTGCAGTGATAGTGATTCCAATGAGAGAATTTAAGAAGAGTTTGCTAATGACTAAGAACTTAGCAGATGTCTGACCTAAGCGAAGCATACCCGACGCGACCATACTCGTCGTCAGACCTCACTAGTCATTGTACCTGGTGAACCTTTATTATCATTGTATGTGGTATGTGAGTGTACACTGTGTCATTTGGCATGTGTGCACTGACTTCATAGTGCGTGTCCTAGTACAACAATAGGGGTTTTTACCCCCCCCGGTTTGTGCGAAGCTCATGGGTGCGTGATGTAGCGTGTGCATGTGTGTGGTGTGTGCTGCGGCGCAACGCCTGTCGCTCCTTTTGTGTGTGTGTGTGCAATCGGGTGTGTGTGATTTGTGTGTGTGTGTGTGTTGTTCTGTGTGATGTGTGTGTGTTTGGTGTATATAAAGCCGAAGTGCTGTGCTATATACTTAATTGGTATTGTGTAGGCGATAATTATGGGGGTGAGATATGCGCGCTCGCACAACGAGGTCTGCGCACTATATGTGTACAAAATAAGGTATTTGCTGTAGGTGTGTGCCGTGTAGTATGGGCGGTATACCCAGGTAGGTGTGTGTGTGAGGCGGGAGGGTCAGCGTGTATGCGCGTAGAGCGAGCGCTTGCGTGTGAGCGCGGCGTTTTGTGTATGTAGTGCTGTGTTCGTGTTACAATATAGCACACGCACGCCTGAATGTTGTGTGAATGTGTGTGTGTGTGAGTTTATAATGATGCGTGTGTGGTGTGTTTGGTGTGTTGTGGTAGTGTGGGTGGTGACTAATATGTGTGGGGGATGGTTAGAGGTGGGGGATTGGGTCGTATATTTGGTATGTATAATGTAATTGTTTTTTGCTCTTGTCTTTGTCACTAAGTCATCTTTTGAACGTTCATTATTCCAAAACACACACACACACACACCACCCCACACACCCACCACACCACACACACACCCACCACACGCACACACAAATCCACGAATTCCACATAACAATTACAAACCACACCGACAACAGAACCTCTCCCTCCCCCCACCCCGCACGCGGCCCCCCCCCCCCCCCCCCCCCCACGCAAACAGGTTACAACCTCACAGCTGGTAGACTTTCCAATTTACATTACCCACCCACCGATGAACACTCCCGCGTAACACACGTCTGCAGTTTTGCACATGGCCCCGAGATATTCAAGTCTTATCTCGGTGACATATGCTTGATCCTTTGCTGTTTGTTACTGAGTAAGGTCCAGTCTAGTTTGGGCGCCAATCTCTAAGAGTCTCCGCAGTTTTGGACTTGAACATTATCCAAGAGATTTATTTGGTTGGGGATTTTCTTGCTCTTTCCTTAAGTGCTGGATTTGCGGCCATTCCTCTCTTAAGTTCAATATGAAGGATAGTGTACTACGGTAAGTGGCTTGTGCTCGGTTGTTTGTTTTACGTGATTTTAGGGGATGTCGATCACATCACTGGCACAACAAGCTTGTCCAGGTTCTTAATCTTTAGCCGAAAAGGATTGCGCATGCCAGAGTGCCGTGCTGTTCGTCATTTCCTTAACCCCTGCATGACCAGGGCAGTACTAAAAGAACACCATGAGGCTCATCCGGTGGAACATTCCACATTATTTCAGTCACTGCGGGGCTTTCCATTCAACAGATCTCCTAATTACTTTTCTGACATTCATTGTTAGATAAGATCCGAGTCTTCTCTTTAACAACATTATGCGCCTTTTTTTTTTGTTTTGTTTTTTTTTGGTCGCTGCTATCACAAGAATGGTGTCTCCGTCTCTCATTTCGAGCCATTTAGGGTACAGAAAAGTGCGTTCCCTACGTCATACTCATGATGTGTCAGTATTAATTATGGTAATGTATTTTTAATTTTTAACCATATTTTATCAGATGGCTGTTTCTGTCCTCTCTGTACACTAATTCAGGGGGGAGAGTGGGTGTTCTTTTATCATTCGTTCTCTGTGCAGTAAATCATGTACTGTCCTATTATGAGGTACTAACATGTATCTGTACTATAGGTGAAAGAGGTTGTGCTGAGCAATACTGCTGTGCTATAGCGGACGTACGTAACCATCGACTGCCAAACGGGACACCTAGACCGTGTCGCCCTGCTTCAAGGAAACAGCACGTCATTATCAATGGGCTCTCCATGATACGGATGACCCTTAGGGGGGGGCGGCCGTGGTGGCACATCTTTCGAAGACGGATGGGGGGGTCTTAAACCCTTCGCCGAACTTCTACACTTGCTTTAAAACCCGGTACTGTCGTGATGATGTCTTGAACCATGTATCTGTCATGTGAATGATTCTTACCATGTAGCTGTCTGGGGGTTAATGCTAGTCTTGAAACCAGGTAGCTATCTGTGAATGAGGTCTTGACCATAAAGCTGTCTGTAAATGATTCTTACCATGTACTGTCTGTGAATGATATCCTTGACGCATGGTAAGCTGCCTGTGAATGATGTCTTAAACCATGCACACTTTTTAAATTGATGCCTATCCTACTGTCAAGCTGGCTATAACCGAGATGGCTGGCCATGTCACTGTCTACATGTATATCTGCAACCTATGGGGGGGGGGGGGGGAAAAAAATTGAAAAAGAGCTCTGCTAATCTAATTATAGTCGGGGAGCGAGAGTGGAGCGTCTTTTTAAACATGTACTGTATATGCCAAAGATAATGACTATTGATCAGTAAGTAACTGTCTTAAACGAGATGTCTAAGATAAGTTTTTGTGTCTATGATATTTGTTTTTAATCAGTTGTGCTGTGTTATTGACAGGCACTGTTGAATTAACACAGAAATCTCAGAATACTGGGAATCTACAGTTATAGGTATCTGCTACATATGGGATCGCAGAGTGTGATGCTCCCGGAAACAACCAACACTGACACGTACGAAAAAACAAGATTATTTGTCAGTGGTACGGACGGGGGTACGAGCTCATCTCTTTTTTAGATGCAAAATACCTTAACAGAGAGTGATTAGACAAGAAGGACAACCTCTTCAGGTGATAAACTAAAAGAAATGAATACTATATATGGACACACGACGAAATTGTTTCCTCTTCAACCATAGATTAAAAGATCTACATAAATCACAAAACGCTATACTGTAGAACTCTAGGTAACTTTACCGGAATCTGACAGGGGGGGGGGGCCCCACAAAGAATTTTCATATAATACTACATTACAATTCCTTCTTTATCCTCTCAGCCCTCACAGGGTAAAAAAAAAAAGGAAGAAAAAAATGGAGGGAGGATGAAAAAAGGGAAAAAAACACTCCCCGGGGATGGGTCGACCATCCGCTATGGGGGAAGACTAAATCAATACAGAAGGGAGAACATTACAATTAGGGGAGGGGAAAAAAATCGATGTCCCATATAGGCGGTAAAGAGGGTACAAAAGATCCACGTTTGTTTGATATAACAATGTGGGACCACTGCGACAAAACGGAGAAACAGCGGGTAGGTGATACAAGTAGTCCCGCTCCCATAGGGGAATCACGTGACTTTACCCGTTCATTTGGGACCGATTTTTGCACATAATCAGTGAATGGTCTGCGGGCTCCTGCCTGCCAAGTGGGCCGCTTGTTAGCCTTGTTCTCGCACACCAAGAGGGGGTTGAATTGCCAGTTGTGGTGGTGTGAGTTGTGTGATTACGAGAAGCTGGACTCCCAGGTCGGCAGACATCAGAACATGGTCTGTGGGCGGCGACGACCCCTCATTACCTGGGACAACAGCACGGTCACACTTCCCTAGGTTGTAGCTGGGGGGTTAGCTACAGCACAGACACACCACACATACACACCACTGACACACAACCCACAACACACACACACACCACACCCCACACACACACACTCGTGTACCCACACACACACACACACACCACACCCACACCCACACACAACACCAGCACACACACACACACATAACCGCACACCCACCACACACACACACCCACCCACAGCCACGACAAACACACTACCACACACACACACACCCACACTAAACGCCCCACACATACACGACACCACACACGCTACTCATTCACACCCACACCTCATACCCACACCCACACACACCTCACACACACACACACACACCACGCGCACACGCGCGCGCGCGCCTCAGCAGACTGCACGCCACTTCACACACACCAACGACCACACAACACCACACCACACACTACACACACACAC
>JADBJO010000730.1:90000-97500 GCA_016801955.1 Conus betulinus
CTATCTATATCTTTAACTGTCTGTCTGTCTGTCTGTCTGTCTATCTAAGTATTTATCTGTCTGTTTGTCGGTCTGTCTATATATCTTATCTTACGTTTCGTGTCATCTGTACGCAATATTCACCAACAAATGTTGTAATCACGCAGTGTTTCAATCATGCGATGTTTTGAACTTTGTCACGGAAAGCTGAACGTCAGTTTAACTGAGACGTTTTCGGGACGAAATGATGGGAAAATAAAAACAATCTGCATGACACGCTTCACTTTCATTAAAGAGAAAAAAAATCACCCGTTATTTTGAGATCCGTTCTCTGGAACTGGTCACGTTATGCTGAAATAACTCCACAACACCAGTGACAGGGAGAAAGAAGAAAGACGAGATGTACCTCCGCCCGCAACCCTTATCCCCCCCACCCCCACCCCCAACTCTAGGTCCCCTTTCCCTCCCGTCTCCCGTTTCCAAAGAAAGTTATCAGCCGAAAATGAATTAGGTGGGCTCGGTGGGAAATGAAAGGGAAACTCTATCCGTCTTTTTGTTCATTCGTTTTTGTTTTTTGTTTTTTTTTTTTTTTTTTTTTGGTTTGTTTTGTGTTTTGTTTTGTTTTTAAATTTTCTTTTAAGAAATATTTGCTGGGAGGAGATGGGAGGAGGGGAAGTGTAGAAATGGTGGTTCTAAAAGGGGTAGGGAGAGAGGGTGGTGGTGGTGGTGGTGGTGGTGGTGGTAGGAGGGTCCTGCCATTTTCTACGCTGTCCCAGTGGCATTACACCAACGTCACTCATTCCCGCCGCCACAGGCACCAGCAGTCCACATGGAGTGATCAGTGTTAGGCCAACATTGGGGTAACCCGGCGGAGGAGACACCGCTATTCTGCTGAGTGACCTCAATGGAATTCAGTAGCATATACTGTGAATCAATATACGCAGGATGGCACCTGCTAACCTCCTGTTTGACGATAAGACTTACTTAGTTTTGGAGTACTGACCACCGCCCCTTCCGCCTCCAGAGATCGTGTCTCCATCCATCCAGCCACAGCTTTACTTCCAGTGTCCACTGGAGGGCGTCTCACACGCTCAGACACGCACAGCACACACGCACGCACACACACACACACACACACACACACACACACACGCACGCACACACGCACGCACACGCACGCACACACACACACACACACACACACACACACACACACACACACACACACACGCACACACGCACTCGCACGCACGCACGCACGCACACACACACACACACACACACACACACACACACACACACACACACACACACACACACACACACACACACACACACACACACACACACACGCACTCACACACACACACACACACACACACACACACACACACACACACACACCATTATATAATGCCGGAGACAAAGTTAGGTAGACACCCAAGGTCGAACCAGCGGGTTGAGCTAATGCACAGGTCAGACATCTGCTAGGCCCCATCCATTAGACCATCGTCTTACATCCTTTCATCTCAGTCAGTAAGTCTTGGACCCATCACCTGTAGATCCTGCGCACTGTGGTCTGGAAGCTTAGCAAATGTGGTTTAAAGTATCCGCATTAGTCCGCAAGCAGTGACACTTCCTTGATGAATCTGAAACTCAGGGAGGCGATACAATGCCGCTCCATATTTGCCAGGTCACCCGCTAATAGATAAACAAGGGAGCGTGTAGATGAGAATGAACACGTGAAGGAAGCAACAAACTTCCCTGCAGAGGGTTGTACGATATGCGTATTTGTCTTAAATTCCGCACAGCTGGGCAAAAGGAATCCATCTATTTATCTGTTTTTATCTATCTATCTATCTATCTATCTATCTATCTATCTATCTATCTATCTATCTGTCTGTCTGTCTATCTGTCTATCGCATCTATGCATCTGTGTATCTACGTATCTATCTATTTACCTAAATTTCTTTCTGCTTATCTATCTGTCTATCTGTCTGTCTGTCTATCTACTTATCTATCTATCTATCCATCTATCTGTTTTTTTGTGTATCTATGTATCTATCTATCTGTCTGTCTGTCTGTCTGTCTCTGTCTGTCTATCTATCTATCTATCTGCCTGTCTACTGTCTGTCTACCTATCTATCTATCAGTCATTCTATGTGTCTATATTTATGTGTACATTTATCTATAAATAGACCCATAGAAAATAAATCAACCCATAGAAAATAATTCAAAGGAATCAATGAATCAACGCACAGAAAGCATCAACCCCCTTAGAACAGCAACCCCTACACACGCTCCCCCTCCCCTCCTATATAAACACACAACACTCACCCTAAGCCTTCCTGCCCCCCCCCCCCCCCCCCCCCCCCCCCCCACACACACACACACACACACCTCCATCTCCCTATCGGTGTCCCCGATTCCAAGACCCACGGCGGAAAGTGACACACACAAACATTCCCTCCCTCCCACACAGTGCCTAATCCCATGTTTATCAGTCCACGGAGAGAGATGGCATCATGGGTTCTATGGCTGTGGGCGGGAAGTGAGGCTCTTCTCTTCCACTCTGGCTAGGTCTGCAGTGCTCGGAAAACATGGTCTGAGCTACTGCTCTGTGTGTGTGTGTGTGTGTGTGTGGGGGGGGGGGGGGGGGGGGGGGGGGGGGATGCGCGTGCGTACTTATGCATGTATGCATGTGTAGTAGCCTAATATGTATTCCTTGATTTACGTGTGAACATACAAGTATTAGACCAGTATCTTTATCGATTTGTGCGTATGGGATGGCAATTAAAAGCCTTACATGGATAAATCACGATAAATCAGCGCGAAAAATAAAATATATGAAATAACCACCTGAATAAAATATTGAATACAAAATGAAGAAGCAAACAATAGTCATAAATCGATAAACGAAAAATATGTAAAAGAATAGATTGGTATATACACATACGCACAGGTACATATTACGCTTATTCACCCCACACCTATAGAAGAATACATACCAGTGGCTTAAATAGACTATGCAGCCACCAAATCGCCTGGTGGGGGAGGTACACGGACACAATCTGTTTGTTGAAGCCGCTCAGATCTCATCAAGTCCCGATGTCAGCTATGACGCTGTCCCAGCGGGTACGTCAAAACTCTTGGGATTGGAAGACAGTGCCTTAAAGTTTGCCGAGAGAAAATCAAAACCAAGAGAGCACAGCTACAACAGGCATTGAAGTCCGTTTTTTTTTCTGTATTGTTTTTAACGGGCCAGGATTTTTCTTTTTCATTTGCAGTTGAGTAAGGATATATATAAAACTGATAAAGATACGTTTTGAACTCACTGAGAGAATTTCAGTGTGAATGGGATAAAAATTGCCATTTGAACTAAAGCAGGGTTTCCACTTTAAGAGCATATGATCATGTGTACCTCTCTGTCTGTGTGTGTCAGGTTGTCTCTGTCTGTCTGTCTGTCTCAGTATGTACACACACACACACACGTATATATATATATGTGTGTATATAAAATTATAAACAAAGCTTGCTCTTATGTCTCAGATTGTAGAAATAGCGGGGGGGGGGGGGGGGGGTGGTAAGCCTTCATATCTGCAGTGGTAGATGAATCTGCCTAACTGACAGTATGTGCTTGAGTGGGTGAATGGAGAATAAATAAATGCTTCTCAAAATGAACCTTCAGCAAGCTTATAGTCTCCAAAGACCATTTCCAATGGGGAGAAAGCTCACTAACATATAACTCCTGGTTAGATCCGGTATTTCGAAACCTGATTGTTTCTCCTCAGTGACCGCGGAAAGTGGAATTTTTGACTCCTCTGCCTTTTCGGTTTTAAGAAGAATGCTATACCAGAAAAAGGCTGGTGTGCAATACCATAGTATGTTTGTTGAGTTTTCAAAAAAACTAAACTAACCTAAGTGCCACCTAAGAAGCAAAAGAAAATCATGAAAGAGCAAACAAGCTACATTTTCTTGTGAAAAGTAGAAAATATAAAAAGATACCTCTTAAGACACAAGTGCTGAGGGCCAGTTTCTTGGAATGAATCCGCAAGGGACTAAATTACAATGAAACAATAAATTCCAAGGATAAGTACCGAGCACCGTTCCAGCAACTTACAGAGCAGCTAGGTGTTGCAATGACTGCAAGAAATATTGAATTTGTGTATATATATATATATATATATATATATATATATATATAATGAATACCACTAACATGCCTGGTAAAATTTTAAAAGCGCTCAACCCCTTGGGGAGCAACATCTGTAAAAACAGAGTATTAAAAGGAACTCTAAAACTCTACAAATTTGTTTCGAGCACACTGCTCTCCTCAGGATGATTTTGGGTCGCCAACCTCCGGTGTTATATAAGCTGTAGGTCCCAATGTCACTGTTTGCACGTGCAGATTGGCTGCACGTGCTGTTTGGGTTTCAGGTTGTTTACTGTTCAGCGTGTGTTTGCTGACAACGATTTCCACTTGTGCCTGCGGTTGTTTACTATTTCTACTTTAGTATTTAGAGTTGCTAGGTGTGGTTTTACATAGTATTAACCATTTTTCTGTTGAACATAGGTTGCATCTTTTTTGAAATATTATTGTACGGTGATGCCCTTTTTATGATTTTCCAAGATATATATATATATATATATATATATATATTATATATATATATATATATTTCACCCGCCATTGCTGCGATTTTTGTATTCATCCCCAGGCTGTTGCCGATTCCATTTCTCTGTGCTATGGCCAGCATATGATGCCCACAAATATCTGTCATAGTTGGGGGAGGGGCCGAGGAGGTAAGGCCGGTGGTTGTGAACTGAGAAATGAGGTTTTCGATGGAGGGGCCAGAGGAAGAGGCTGGGGGTGAGCCGGGTTAAGGGGGAGGGGTGGTGGTGAGTGGAGTCCGAAGGAGCCCTGAAGGGATGAAAGAGGACCCAAGGACAGAAGAGTGAATGCATTTAAGAAACATTGCCTTTGTTTGTCTGTGGGCATCATTTTTCGAAAATACATCTTTCCACCCTTCGAGGAAAACGGCAAGATTTGATTTACCAACGTATAATAGAGAAAGAACGGACAAAGGAAAACAAAAATAGGGAAAGATAAAAAAAAAAAAAAAAGGAAAGAGGAGAGAACGCGAAGGAATAAGACAAGGGAGGGAGAGCAAGCCGTTGAAACTAAGAAAGGCTAAGACTGCGGTGCAGCAACAACAACTGAAACTTCACATGTTTCTTCTCGTTTACTCTCAGTGGCGGTATATGGGAGGATCAGGATTGTGCCGTTTGGAAATAGCAACTGAAAAATATTCACGAATAAGTCCTAACCTGATTTCTCTATGCAAGAGTGGCTATCCGTTCTTAAACAACTGTTCGAGGAAGAAAAAAGGCTAGCTGGATAGTTACCTTTTTTTTGACGACAGTAGAAACTGTTCCGATATCTTACGAATTCTGTGTGAAAGAGCTGTACGACGTTGAACTTGATAATGTAACGATCTGATCCAGTACGCTCCGGATTTGACACAAAGCATGGATATCCTATTGGTCAGAATAATCCCACTTCTTGGGTCAAACCCAATTTACCTTCCCGCCCAATATTTTCATTTCTTCATCTTTATTTCTAAATTATCATTTTCGGACAAAAAACGTGTGTGCCAATGTCTGCCTGAGCCTATCTGTATCTGTATCTGCGTACACTCGTGTGTGTGTGTGTGTGTGTGTGTGTGTGTGTGTGTGTGTGTGTGTGTGTGTGTGTGTGTGTGTGATATTTTGTGAATTTTACTTTCAAATTCAAAACAAACTGTTTATAGGATTTATGTACGAGATCCTCTCTCTCTCTCTCTCTCTCTCTCTCTCTCTCTCTCTCTCTCTCTCTCTCTCTCTCTCTCTCTCTCTCTCTCTCTCTCTGGTGCGCTCGTGGATTCGTGCACGCATTCGTGACTTCGTGCATGCGCGCGCGTGTTTGTGTGTGTATGCATTTATGTATGTATGTATGTGTGTGTGTGTGTGTGTGTGTGTGTGTGTGTGTGTGTGTGTGTGTGTGTGTGTGTGTGTGTGTGTGTGTGTGTGTGTGTGTGTGCGCGCGCGCGCGCGCGCGCGTGTTTGAGTATGTGTGCTTTCGTGTGTTCGTGTGAATTCGTGTGTATGTTGTCTGCACGTGTTCATGTGACAGATCTGTTTAATACTTTTTATTCCGTTTCAAATATTATGCATCTGAAACATGATTCGACAATCTCCCTCACTCACACACAGACACACATGCACACGCGCGCGCGCGCGCATCCAACCCCCCCCCCCCCCCCCCCCCACACACACACACACACACACACACACACACACACACACACACACACACACTTCACTTTTTGTCATTACTTTAGGAAATCTTGAATGAAGCAAGGAATAGCAAACAACAAACAACTAGCATAGCTCTTTCTCCCATGATGAGATTGACTACATACTCATTAACTCTAAACAAATGGCGCTTTCGGCATCAAATCTTCGAGAAGAAATCAACGACACGGAGCGCACAGAATAAACAAAGAGTCACCGCCAGAAAAAAAAAAAATGTATTAAGCTTTACCCATATACCGTTGAACCTGACAATACACAACAACCCCACCAATAGCTGGGGAAATCAACAAAGACAAATTAACATTTATTCAAGACGGGCATAGCCTTTCCGGTCTTGAATGTTTGTCAAACAACACAGGATTAAACAATGAAAAATACAGGTAACCTCGCTTTGATTGGTGTGAAACGAAATCTTAAACGGGGCATGGAATAATAAAACTGTCAACAACGAACAAGTAACCAAACTGTTTCTCCCATGATGAAACTAATTACACGCCCTAACTCCGAACGAATTGTTTTGTAGTTAGTTTATTTTCAGTTTCAACGTTTCCACACAGGCATAAATCTCGGGGGTATTCGAAAAGGTCCAAAATATAGGAAGAATCCGCTTCAATGACAGGGAGAAGGAAAATGAAACAAGAGAGAACAAATTCCGACGAGAAGATAACTGAAAGCCTCTCCGATATACTGACCAGCCCAAAATAAGAAAAACAACAACAGAGATTACCTTTCGGGCTGATCTAATAAATGTTGACCTGCGCCTGCATTCTGTGCGGGTTTCGCAATGGGTCGACCCGCAAACCTATTGATTAACCCAATACGTGAGCGCTGTTGTGTGCGCACGTATTTGATTTGAGCCAGCAGTTTTGAATCATACTGGGTCGATTTTTGTGCCGAATCAACACGGGTATGTAACGTTTAAATCCGATGTAGTGTTAGTCCAAAGCGGTATTCAGAATAAAGGTAGTTCTCTTTTTATTAATGTAAGATTAAACTTTTAAAGCGTAGCAACAGGCCGACGAGTGGACAGTCAAAATCTGTGCTTCAACAGTTTCGAGTAGTCAAAAAACTGTATTTATATATAGAGATATAATATATATAATGCAGAGCATCAGCAGTGGGGGAAAACAAGCGCAGGCCAATAATTCTTCTATCACTATAGAAATG
>JADBJO010000730.1:105000-107500 GCA_016801955.1 Conus betulinus
TCGTCTGATTAGGAGAATGTACATGATCGTATTACAAGACTGGGATATCCAGATTAAGAGTCTGTAGATGATTATAATACATAACTAGATGACTAGTCTAAGAGTGTATATACTGTTATTATATGTATAACTAAGGTGACCAGTTTATGAGTCTATATATTATCATTATGATATATGACTAGGATGGCCAGATTATGAAGATGGGCTAGTTTTTTTTTATGCAAGGCTAAGGTGGCCAGATGATAAAGGTGGACATGTTTATAGTATATGGCTACGGTGGCCATATTATGAAGGTGGACATGTTTATAGCATATGGCTAAGGTGGCCATATTATGAAGGTGGACATGTTTATAGCATATGGCTAAGGTGGCCAGATTATAAAGGTGGCCAGATTATATGGCTAAAGTGGCCAGGTTATAAAAGATGGACATGTTTATATAATACGTCACTAGGCTGGCCAGATTATGAGTGCGCAGATGATTATACAACATGACCGAGGCAGCTGGTTAAGGCGTGGGTTCATGAGCGTTGTTCATGGCTAAAGTGCTATGTTATCGTTATCCTAGCACGCGACGAGGGAATTAGGAATATGTACATGATTGAAATAAATGACCGGAGTGGCCAGATTAGGAATATACTCACGATTAAAATACATGACTAAAGTGGCCGGATTAGGAATGCGAACATGGTAATAATACATAACTAAGGTGGAGAGATCAGGACGGTGTACGTCATCATTATACAGACAGGGATAGCCAGTTTTGAAATGTGGATTTGATCATAACATGTGACCAAGCTAGCTTCATTGGAAGTTTGCACTTTATTGTAATACATGGATGAGGAGTGTTTACATTATTATGAAACATTACTAAGATATCCAGACTAGGACTGTGTAGATAGTTACGATATATGACTACGGTGACCAGATTAGGAGCATATACGTGATTATCATTCATGACTGAGGTGGCCAGATTTGGGGGTGTGTTCGTAATTATGATACATGACTGAGGTGACCAGATTTTGGAGTGTGTTCGTGATTATAATACATGACTGAGGTGGCCAGATAAGGAGCGTGTTCGTGATTATAATACATTACTTAGGTGGCCAGAGTTTGGAGTGTGTTCGTGATTATAATACATGACCGAGGTGGCCAGATTTTGGAGTGTGTTCGTAATTATGATACATGACTGAGGTGGCCAGATAAGGAGTGTGTTCGTGATTATAATACATTACTGATGTTGCCAGATAAAGAGTGTCTGCATGATCATAACACACTGCTAAAATGGCCAGATTATGAGAGTGTACAACAATGATTATAGGGGCCTAAGGTGGTCAGATTAGGATTGCGTAAATAATTATGATACATGACTGAGGAAGCTGGATTAGGAGTGTGTACATTATCATGATACACGACTGAGGTGGTTACATTAGGAGTGTGTACATGATTATAATACACGACAAAGGTAGCCACAACAAGACTATTTTTCGTGGTTTTCGCACGTGAAATGCACCAGAGTCGCATTTAAGTGAATAACACGCGAATGTCAAATACTGAAACGGTGTAATATTTGTTTATGTGTGTGTGTGTGCGTGCGTGCGTTCGTGTGTGTGTGTGCGTGCGTGCGTACATGCGCGCGCACGCGCGCGCGCGCGCGCGTGTGTGTGTGTATAAACTGCTGCATAGCTACGTTACATTGTGCGTTGTACCGTTATTGCATGTCCGTTTTACGTTAAGGTAGGTGCAGAGAAAGAATGTATTGTTGTACAGTCTGCCTGTATATTCAGCCACACTGTGGTATATTTAATGAACATACTGTTTAAGGTATTAAACATTCTAGATGTGTTCCTCTCCGCCATATAAAGCTTGCAGTTGACACCCGATGCGACACGATTTGAATAATAATCTACAGTCACTTCTCTTCAGTGAGTTTTGCACCGTCTGTCCATCACAGCCGATATCAGACGGCAACTGACTGATTGGCCTATGATAATGACAGACAGGAATGGCATCCGATTCAGTCATGAGACTGGTACATCTTGTCTGACCTCCCCTTTAAGCGCCTCACACTGCGCAAATAGCGACAAAAGCGAACCAACTCGGGAAAGAAACAGCTTCAGCGTGTCGTGGAAAATATAAAACGAATCAAAACATTGAATCAATGGATTCTGTTTTGTTCAGCTGGAAGACTCCGGGAGAACACTCACGGCTGGCCAAAGGCTAAAGGTGGACTGGTTTGGGTCATGGGATTGCTTAGAATGACGAAGATAATTGCAAGGATACCTTGTCAGCCTACACACACACACACACACACACACACACACACACACACACACACACACACGCACACAGAGAGAGAGAGAGAGAGAGAGAGAGAGAGAGAGAGAGAGAGAGAGAGAGAGAGAGAGAGAAGAAGAAGAAGAAAGAAGAAGAAAGAAGAAGACGGACGGAAATCACTATCCATTTACCTGCGTAAGATGTTTGAGAAAAAAAAAGGTCCTG
>JADBJO010000730.1:112500-115000 GCA_016801955.1 Conus betulinus
AACAAGCAGGTCATGCAACACCAGCCACCTTGGTGCAGTGGTTAGCGCCGAGAGCTTCCTGCTGAGAGATAGCATGTTCGATTCCCATCGTAGCCATTTGTGGATTTTTCTACCCCCCGACCGATCCAACCCCAGAGCTGAGTTTACTGTGACTGAACAATCGATTTTTATCCACTGAACTGATGCGTTTGTGAAAGAATTGTTAACATTTCTTTGCACTTCAGTGTCTGTATCTCTCGGGCCTGGTTGACGTAGGGACACATTTTGAAAGTAAGCATGAGTATATAGCCCTGTAATGCAGTTTCAGACCAGAATGGTCTGCATCACCATCATCATCATCATCACTATCATCGATCAGCGTAAAAGATCCTCATGTCCTGCTTTTCTGGTGACCTCAGTCTGGATTTCCTCTCCACGTCTACGCTCTTGGTGTCACCTATATTGGCAAGTTCAAGAGGTTTGTCGTTGAACGGACGTGATGGCGCCCTCTGGAAGCAGAGCTCACTTACGCTGGCTTCGCTATCATTGTCGTCAGTAGGGGGATTAGTGATTGACGTCCTGCGTAGCTGGATCGGAACTGGCACCACTGAACACCGTGAAGTGACTCAGCAGCAGTGTTTGTATCCCTTAGGGTGAGTTGCACCATGACGACATCACATTGATTGCTCCCAGTGGTTTGCCGGTAATGGGGCCGATGTGGCTAGCAGCTGTGGACAGGGACCCAGAAAGAACCACCGAGGCGGCGTGAAAGATGAGAGACAACACCCCCACACCCACCCAATCTATGTGTGTGTGTGTGTGTGTGTATATATATATAATGAACTAATAAATTCCACGGATTAGTACCAGCACCGTTCCAGCAACTTACAGAGCAGCTAGGTGTTGCAATGACTGCAAGAAATATTCAATTATAAACAAAGCTTGCTCTTATGTCTTAGATTGAAGAAATAGGGGGAGATAAGCATTCATATCTGCTGTGGCGGACAATTCCGCCTAACTAACAGTATGTGCTTGAGCGGCTGAATGGGGAATAATAAATGCTTCTCAAAATGAGCCTTCAGCAAGCTTATAGTCTCCAAGGGGAAGACAGTCTCCAAAAGGGAGAAAACTCACTGACATGTAACTTCTGGTCAGACATCGGTATTTACGAAACAGTCTCCAATAGGGAGAAAACTCACTAACATGTAACAATAGGGAGAAAACTCACTAACATGTAACTTCTGGTCAGACACCGGGAGAAAACTCACTAACATGTAACTTCTGGTCAGACACATGTAAACTTCTGGTCTTCTGGACACATGTAACTTCTGGTCAAACACCGGCATTTACGAAACCTGGTTGTTTCTCCTCAGTGACCGCGGAAAGTGGTAACTTGACTCCTCCGCCTTTTTTTCATTTTAAGAAGAATGCTATCCCAGAAAAAGGCTGGTGTGCAGTACCGTAGTATGTTTGTTGAGTTTTCAAAAAAACTAACCAAAGGTGCCACCTAAGAAGCAAAAGAAAATCATGAAAGAGCAAAACAAGCTACATTTTCTTGTGAAAAGTGAAAATAAAAAGGATAACCTCTTAAGACAAAAGTGTTGAGGGCCAATTCTTGGAATGAATCCGCAAGGGACTAATTACAATGAACTAATAAATTCAAAGATTAGTACAGCAGAGAGAGAGAGAGAGAGAGAGAGAGAGAGAGAGAGAGAGAGAGAGAGAGAGCATCAGCTGAGACCATATTATTCAAGCACTACAAACCTACCCGGAGTGGAAGAGTCCTCATTTCCCAGAGAGAGAGAGAGAGAGAGAGAGAGAGAGAGAGAGAGAGACCACGCTGACCACAGACAGGGCAAACTATTTAGCATGTAGGAGTGGTTCTTTGGACAACTCTATGCCACACTGACAATAAAACCAGACAAGAGGCTTAGTCTGTCGTAGTTGTTCCACGTGCCGTACTCTGTGTACAACATTGACCACAGACAGGGCAAACTGTTCAGTACATAGGAGTGGTTGTATTCAGGCTGTTGTCAAGAATGACTTGTACGATTTCAGTGGAACCGATTTATCATTCCTTTTGTTGCTGGGAACCAAACCAGATCACTGATCAGTGTGTGTGTGTGTGTGTGTGTGTGTGTGTGTGTGTGTGTGTGTGTGTGTGTGTGTGTGTGTGTGTGTTTCAACAAGAAATCGTTTGCAGAGGAAGCAAAGACACAAGGGAAGAACATTCACAGGAGGAGGAACATCCATCTGATTCAGATTTGGCTCCACAGCCGCCGGGGAATGAACGCGCTGGATCGCATGTCGTTTGTGTTTACTCAGTTATCATGAGGTTTCCTTGGCTCTCTCAGCTTATGTGATCTAGTACCCTGGTCACACACAGTCCTAGAATGGATTCTGAGCTGATGACCTCGGTGTGGTGGTGGCTTCAGCATTTTAATGATAACACAGCCTCAGACTTGCTTTACAATAGGCCTGCCATAAATCTGGTGAGCTTGTATATTACTCATATTTAGCC
>JADBJO010000730.1:120000-122500 GCA_016801955.1 Conus betulinus
GAAGAGGTTAAGGAGGGGCGGCCCCCCCGTTGGCAAGGGGGGGGATGGCGCGGAGGGGGGCAAGCAAGAACGGCATAGATGATTGGTGGGGGGGGGGGAGGGGGTGGAAGAGAAACTTAGCGAGCGGGCGCGAACGGGGACCCATGGCGAACGGCTGCCAGAAATACCAGAACCAGAAGTGCCTCACGAATTCCCGGAACTCACCACCCCCCACCCCCCCCTCAAACTCATCCCCCGTAAAATGGGAGAAGTATTCTGATTAGTGTTCGGTCCACTCGACAGCGCACTGAGGAAATCCCAGCACAGGACGGCGATAGCACGACTGTGTGATTCCTTGGTATGAATGGCCAACCGCTGACCTTCCTATCTTTCTTCCTTTTTTTTGGGTTGTTCTATACTCCACACCCCGACCCGTACCATAGCTCTTCGCTGCCCGTGCTTGTGCCCTTGTGTGAGTGGGAGGCCCTGGGGGGCGGCGGAACCGGAGGGGGGGCCCGGCACACCCACCACCCACAGGAGGTGATAGGCAAACAACCCGGGCGTGCCCCCCCGAGACCACCACCCTGTCCTAACCCCAACGCACCTCCACGATCAGCGAAGCCCGGGTGGCTAGGCGGCGATCCACTCGCCATGCCGTTGTCTGCGGCCCGAGGTGGGTCAGTCCTTTACACCCGTCCCTGCCAGTGCACGGCCTCGCCTCGCGCTCCACGTCCGTCTGTATATGCTAGCTCCGGTAGCTTCAATCGGGCCAGAGCCGGGCCCCCATTTCCGCGTGGAATGCTCCCGCCGCTTCGTATATACGTTTGGTTACAGCAAGCGCACCTCTCCCATCAAGGTTACTCTGGTGTTTGGGCGCACGCCGTGGGTAACCACGCCCTGCACCGCGCCCACGCGCAACATCCAGTTCGCGGATCCTCCCACCTGCACGAAACACCGTCCCATCGAATCAACGTCCGTTGCATGGCGACCCCCTTGACCCCCTCCCATCTTGGCACGGGTCGACCTTGTCTACCCAGACTTCGTGTGAGCGGCAGGTCCCCTCAACACCCATCCCCCACCTGATTACTTAACCCTTTTCCGCAGGCACACCACCTCTCCCACCCTTTTCCTTCGACAACCCCCCAGTATTTTTCTTGTTTTTTCTTCTCAATCGCTTTACGTTTGGCACCACCGCTGCGCCCCTCCCACCGTCCTGCCTGCACACACCCCCCGCACCCGCTCTCTGTGTTCCCTCACACTTCTTCCAACGCTGCTGAGGAGAGCGCAAGACCACCACTTCCCCCGACTCAACACTCTCTCGCCACTGACGCAGACCGAACACGCAACCGCGCAGGATCGCAGTTAAGAAGCCAGAAGCGCATGTGCACTACCCAACGACCAATTCACGCATCGTACTCACCCCCCCCACAGCCTTCACTCGCCTGATGTTAAAGAACTAGCACCAAGACCACACAACCGCAACCGCCCCAAGCCCCCACCCGACCACCGCACCAGCAACCCCATCCCCCCTACCCCCCTTTTTTGCGCCCAGCGGTGGTGGAGGCGGAGTTCGTATCTCATTAAGACCTCCCTCCGCGCTCTGCTTGACCCCCGACCCCGCTCACGAGAACCCGCAGCCCACGATTCCTCCGCCACACACGACGAAGCCACGAAGCTCCCCCCCACCAAGGCAGCCCCGACCCGTGCAACCCACCGTACCGTCCGGCGACCGGCCCGGCTCCCCGCTGTCGCTCCTCCCTCGGCATACCCCGACTCCGCCCACCGGCCACACGACCTTCCGCTTCCGACTCGGCCCGCCCCCCAACAGACTCACCTGACCCCAGACCACCCCTGACCTGTGATCACGAGAACACTGACCTCTCCACACGATGTTGCCCTCCACCATCCCACTCATTACACATTCTTGCCGACGAACCCGCCACCTATGGAAAAAAGCACACCGCCAACATTGACAAAACCGCCGAAAAAAACCGACGACACCCCGCGCTTCCACCGTTCTTCAACCCACATCCCCATCCACCTCTCAGCTGCTGTCCTGGCAAAGATTGGTGCGGGCCTTGACGATGCACGAGAAGCCCAAAAGACCCCACCGGGACATCCCGGTCCCATGGTCATTAGGCCATCACTTAAGTAGTAGATTCCGTTGGTATCAGCATGGGCTCACTCACCCACACAAAACCACCCCGACACCCCCACCGCACGCCCCGCGCCACAACCCCGCAAACTCACCCCGGATATCTGGTTACCCCCACTCCCGCTCCCCTCAGAACTCCTCGCTCGCCTGTACCGCAGCTTAGCTTCGTGCGAACAAGACCGTCTGATCCTCGACACCCCACACATTCAACAATGAGGTGCCCCCCACGGTTGTGGTAATTGACACGGAGATCGCCTTCACGGTGCCCCCCCTGACCCCCGTGGGATCATTTTGACGTACTGGGAACCACCAGTTGCATATCTCAGGCTGATCTTCAGCAAGGTTTCAATAAGGCAGCTGTACGGG